>CM041776.1:129171519-129380119 GCA_023374045.1 Limonium bicolor | reverse complement strand
AGCCCTTGGAATTTGAGAAGACAAGGTTGAAGAGCTTGATGAGACTAAGAGAATGGTGGTCTTTGTTTTGATTTGGTAAAGAGAGCTAGGAGATATAAGTGGTCAAAGATGGAGAATGGTGTGAGATCTGCTGCAAACCGATGGCGAGAGGAGGAAGATGAAGTTGGAGACGGTGGGAATGCAAGAGAAATGAGAGAATGAGTTTGAAGTTGCTTTTGGAAGATATTAAGTAGTAAAGCAAATAGTAACTTGCTTTATCATTTGTTTTTTATTTGTTAACTTACAAGGTGGTGACTCACCTCATAAAAACCGGCCCCCATTAGTCATCTAGGGGTGTTTTAGTCTTTGTTGACCACTTAACTTACTTATATAAACTTATGTTATAAACTAGCTTATTTTAGTTACTATTCATAAAACAAGGCACATATTTGTGAAAATTTTGATTTCCCATTGATTTAGACTTCCTAATGTGATACTAAGTAGTACAAATGTTAATTAAAGAGTAATGATGGACATTTAGCCATTCAAAACTCATTTACAAGACAATTTTTCAAAAATGTGCTTTAAGACTCCTTAAAGCACATTTTGTGTTTTAACTTGTTTTCAAGCTTGGTTTTCTTTGGTAATCGGTTTAATATGTTCATTAATATATAAATAAGGTCTTGGTAAGCTCATTAGGTCTTAACCAAGCTTATCCCAAGCTTAGAGCACATTTTGGCCCTAATTGACTTTAAGGTTTATTTGTGTTTTCTATGGTTTAAATTGTTTACTAATGTTTCTAAGACTCTTTTTAGTCTTAATATACCATATTTTAATGTTTAAACAACATACTAAGGTTTGGGGTATTTCACAGAGAGGGTTAACAGTGAATTTAATGTCCGTTACCGGTGAAATATCCTAAATATTTACCCTACCCTAATTGATAATAAATTAATTAGATGAAGGTCATTAATGAACGATTAAATATCTTAATATGTAAAAAAAAGAACAATAGAATATAAATGATCTTGAGGAGGTTAAAAAAAAGAGTTTATTTATACCATAACTGTACTTTTCTATAATGAAGGGATATAAAAAGGGAATCGTTAAATATCTTAAATAGAGAAACTAAATATCAACAATGATATTATATAATGTACATAATGTATAATGCACAAGGAAGTACATAAATAATAACAAGGACATTATTAAAATGGTATGAAATTTGTGATCATTATTTAAAAAGATTTATTAAGTAGGTCTTATTATGGATCATGTAATAAATATATGATCATTTTATATGGTTTACTAAACCCCATTATAGGAATAAATATCCTTATAATTCAAAATGGTATGCTAGGATTCATTATATATATAAACAAATTTCTTTATGATTAAAGGAGTTTATTTAAATTGTAATGGAATATTTGTATGATATTTATAAGGTTTTATAAGGACTGTATTAAACCTTAAACCAATCTAAATAATCCTAAAGTAAAATAGGAAATAATATAAGTATTAATTGATTGAAGTATACTATATGGAATATAGTACAAAAGAATATACTAAAATAAAACAATAGTTAATTGATTTGATTGTACTATAAAATATATCCTTAGATTTAATAGTATACCTAAAGAATAAATTAAATAATAAAAGAAAATGGAGATAATAGGTAATATACAAATTACACAAAATTATAACAAGTGTTAATATGTTTGGTGGAAAGGAATCAAATAAAGTGGAAATAGATTAAGACATTAGAATATTAAATTATAAACTAAAACTCGAAAATATGAACGTACAAGCTCCAGTATATCTCTCTTCTCTTTCTCTCAAATTTTTTTTCCTTCCTGAAACCAAACCGACATGCTTGCTCCCCCTCTTTCAGTCAAACCAGAAAAGAGTAAATCATATTTTTTGCTCTCTGAAATCTGGCAATTTCTATTGTACAACGGTTGTACGGTGAGCATCGTACAACCGTTCATTTTAAATTCAAACGTTGTTCAAGTTTTTGTATTGATTGTTCATATTGATGTAAAAAGGTCCATGTGTTATTATGAAAGTTGTTCAACTTTATATGATGATTGTTCAAATTAATTGTGAAGAATGTTCGGAAATGTACATAAACATCGTACAAAGCTTGTATACCAACGAAAGCAGAAGTTCTGCATTTTTTTCTCCTTCTCTAAATAGATCTACTCTCTCTTGACTGGATTCCTCTGCTGACCATAATATCTCGGTGAACAAGAACATACATCCGCCTCCCTTTCTCTCCATCTTCATCTTATTCTTCTTCATCTACAAATCCAAACTGGCGAACCAGGACATACATGTGCTACACTCCCTTCATTCTTGCCTTGCATCTACGCCTTGAAGTGAGAAATCACTGGAGCACCGGAACAGCTACAACTCACATACTAGATTGAAGAAGGAAGGAAGAAATCGACAACAGTTCATTTCCTGAACTGATTAGAAACAGGGGTTGAAAACAGATCATTGCTGGAAGCGAAATGAATCACTGGATTTACTCGTTGCTGTCTAATCCCAAACCAGCCCTTCTCTTCACCATCGTACTGCTTCACTCTCTTCATTTGCTCCTTGTCTCTGCCCCATCATAAGCGGTGATCCACTAGAACTGCTGCCTACGCACACCAGATTGAAGAAGAGCAGAAAAAAAAGATTCATTCCAGAACTGGTATATACTCTTGCTTATCTTCTTCTACTTTCTGGTGCATACAACAATCATTTTAATTTTTCTGTCACACATAGTGAAGCAAAATAAGTAGTACAATAGTTCCTACTATTTTGGAATCCAAAATCAGGCTGAAATCCCATTCTTTCACTTTTGGTCGGTGCAGACATACAAACTCCACGTCTTCATTTTCTTTCCGTGTTGGTGCACTTCAGCGAGTAATCACTCGAAGTACTCCTCACTCACCAGATCTGAAACTGCCTTGTGTTTATGTTTTGATGAAATTTTGGCCGATGTATACGGTTATAAGGGTACCGAAAATGAATGGGTTGAATTACCTATGAATATGAATATGGAATTTAGGGGTTTGGTGTGTGTTTGTTTGGTGGTTGTGAGTAGTACTGAAAACTAGGATTAATGTGGGGTTAATCTGGAAAAATTAAGGTTCAGTTGAGGGTTTTGGCGATTTAGATGCTTAATAAATAATATGATAATGATTGTTCTTAAGGTTAGATTAGTTAGTTGATATTATGGGTTTAACTGAATTGAAAGATAGTGAACTTTTTGTGAATTACAAGTTTTACTGACAATTAAATAGTAGTCGGTTAAGTAATATCAGGTTATTAATATGCTTGGTGGCTATTATCGGTTAAGTCGTTGAGATATTTGGGTTTCTAATATATGAATGGGTAATTAGTAGACCATAATACCATTCTGATTAATTAAAAGAAATGAGTTTAAACTTCTTGCTTTAATTAAATTCTATTGGTATAGGAAATGGTGTATAAGAGTAATTAAATTCACTGGTTTAGTTTTATTTTATAATAAGGTGGGTTAATTTAAAATTACAACACATGTACTTATTAAGGACTAAGCTAGGAAGAACTACATAACATGTTTTATATTTTGGTTAAGAAGTTAAATGTAAAGCTTTGGATCGATGATATGTTTGGGATAGCACGATAATTAAAATGACTAATAAAATATAAATGGAGAAATTAATATAATATATATATGTGTTTAGGTAGAGATGTGGATGAATTAAGTTTAAGCAATTGGTGTACAAGTTTTTTTTTATTTCATTGGTATTTAGAAGAAGTTAATAAAAAAAGACAAATAATATATAAGGGTATATTGTGGGATATTGAGTAGTAAATTGGTAAGTTGTAAATGAGATTATTAGAGATTTGGAGATTGATATGCAATGATGCTTGGTGAAGGATTCAAATAATTAAGAAATTAATATGTTAATAATCATGGTTGACCAAGTTTTGTTGGTGAAGAAATAGTTAGTTAAGATTTTTAAGTTTCATCTACAATCTCTAGTAACTAGAAAATGATTTATAAATAATGAATCCTAAAATGCTAACCACAATTCTTGGATATTCGACTTCATATGTTTTGATTGTTTGGAGAATAAATAGTTTAGGAGATTAAATGATAAATTGGAAAGCTAAAAAAGTAAGTAATATAATTGTACATTTGGTTACATGGTTGTATATGTATTATATGAAATTGGTATCATATATCCGAATATTTGGGTATAGTGCGCTAATAAAGTGGAGACTGGGGTAGTTAAATAAACAACTGAATATATGGGAAATTTAGTTGTGATAAAGATACAAGGAATTAAAGTATTAAGTGGATACTTTAAAGTATTAAGAAAGTGAATTAGAATGAAGTCCAAAGTAATGTCTAATATGATACTGGGTTATAATTTTAAGATCAAGATTCGGGAAATAGGTGACTTGGAAAAATTTATAAGTTAATGAGGGCTTGTTGGTTAGGAAACCATGAGAAGTTATATTTTGATAACGTAGCTTGGAAGTATGCTAGTAATGTAACTTAAGGTTGTGAAGTAATGAGGGGGAAATAAATTAAGAAATAAGGATGATATATATAGATATATATATATATATATATATATATATAGTTTAACCAACAAACTAATTGTCCTCTTCTTTGTGTCAATGTAGTGTTAGAGTCGAACAAAAATACGTATACAAGTTCCTTGTTGAAAATGACAAATGAACAAATCTAAACTAATGTTTAATTATATATATACTTATATACATATACATATATAGTTGGTGAACAAATATTAAGAGGAGTGCTATAAAAAGGAGAAATGTTACACACTAGCATAAATAAGGAATTAACTCACTTAATCGATTGGATTATAGGGTTGGGATAGTCGAGACGTCAGCCGATAGTAGGTGGACTTCAGCTAAGGCTAAGGTATGGATTCTTGCAGCTTGTTTGCTAACGGTTTATACCGGCTTATGTGTTGCTTGCTGTGTGATTAACGACCAAGATTAATGCATGTAAAATGATTATGTATGTGTGATTGTTTATTATTCGTGATTGACTTAAGTTAATTAACCGCACCTTGGGAGCAAACAAATTACACGTACGTTACATACGATACCAAGTGGATTGATGATGTGCACTTTGCGTTAAGAGAACTTGTACCCAAGTTCTCACTAACCTCCCTTTAAACATAATGTTGAAGCTCCAAATGCGATATTCGACTAATCAACCTAGTGGTAGGACGCTGTCTAACCAAGACTCATAACTTGTCCAAAGAAGAAAGGAACCAGAAGGTTCTCTCTATCCATGCATGCAAACTTCGGGAGTCGTATCTGCATCAGATCGTCTTCCAATCAAATGTACGTTGCGACGGTGGTGGAGAAAATGATATATTCTCTGTTGGGTTAGATTCCCATATATTGTGGTCAGGAGGTAGTTACACTACTCTCCATGGGTCCGGTTTTCCGGTTTCCCTTAAAATTTACGAGAGTCCCATTCTCGTCTGAAGGGTTTATTTATACCCGCACACTTGTGGTCAGGAGGTAGTTACGATATTCTCCGTGGGTTCGGTTTCCGGTTTCCCTTAAAAATTCGTGAGAGTCTCATTCTCGTCTGAAGAGTTTATTCATACCTGACTTAATACACACCTAAATGGCAATGCTCATCAGAGTTTCATACCCTCCTAACTCGACCAAATTACTCACGAGTTAAATAATATAACAATTAAGAGAGTTGATGATCCCACTGTGTGGATCATCCTCAAATGATTAAGTAAGCCTAGTACGAGACTCTTTAATATCCTCTAGGCTATAATAGAATAGAACTCTGACTCGACTCATGACGACTTGTTTCTGTATGGGTGTTATCCTCTTTGGTTGCATTGAATTTTGTGTACACTGTTGCGTTTACTGTTATTTTATATTGTTGTAAAATGAACTGCATGTTAATGACCAAATTAGTCGTGTGTGGCCCGGTAGCTTGTGGGCTGCACGTTTTCATACCAGCGTAGTATGCTGAGCCCGTTTGGGCACCCCCATTTCAGGTACCGGATGCTGAGGAGACCCGACCGAGAGTAGGTGGGGTAGATTTAAGGTACATGGTAAACTTTTGCTTTTGATTATACCTTAGAAAAGTTGTACCCATTTTGGAGATGATACAACTGTTTAACTTGTATATGTTCCAGCACTTTAGAAACTCAGTATGTAATCCTTTGGATCAGTATTAGTTGTGGAAGTTAATCGGTAGTGTATTCAGTTTGTTAGACCGTTACAGAGGAGTTGGAAAGGCCTAGTTAGTCACGTGGGTGACTAACGGCGGAAACACTATGGAGTTGAATTTATTTTCCGCTGCGAATTCTTTTGAGTTGGGCGTTATTAATTATTGTTATTGTGAATTAGTGGTTGGGGTGTTACAACCGGACAGTGGCATTTTGTGAATTTCAAACCCAAATCGTGGCATATTAGGGACAACATTCCAAAAACCGGTATATCGTGAATTACAAACTCAAATCGCGGCATATTGTGAATTTTCCCAAAAATTAATAAATCGATTATTTTTAGCCCAGACTTGTGTCAATTTTTTTTAAACGGGTTGGGTATGGGTAACTTTATTACTAATGATACTTATTTCATTACGTGTTTGGGCTGGCCTGTTTAGATTGATATACTTACAACCCAAATCAAATTTCAAATGAGATCCAACTCATTGTAAGCCAAACTAGGCTAGAGCAGGTGGCCATATAATAGCTAGTAGGTTCACCCATTTATATCTAGACATTTCAAGTTCAATTTAAAGAAGCCTTCATATTTGTGGATGGTTTTCTTCCAAACAAGCGCGGAGCGTCCTCTAGGTGAAAATCCCCCTTCTTCAAGGCCTTAAGTGGGAATAAATCCCTCAAAATCCATCTTCTATTAGAGAATGGAACCCGTAAACCCGTGAAATTTCCTGGGAATGTTCTAGTTACGTATATAAAGAAGAAAGACTGCACAGTCAGACCTTATATCCAATGTCCAGGATTTAGAAAGTGGTAATCGACAAAAACAAACACTGTGAGTGTACAATATGACACGTCAAGCGACCAAAACTCAGAAGAGCTTGTGACTCAATGGATTAAACAATATCATAAATGATGAAAGAGCGTGAGGGAGACTAACCTACATATGAACCTGAATTTGAAGCAAAACATCTTCACGCTAAATAACAATGACCTTACGGCATGATACCACAACCGTCATACACCCAAACCTAGAGACTTCCCAGTGTGTTTACACCATGAAGGGATTGAATATGAGACGAGACGTTGGAGTGAACGGTTGAAGAGTTGTGCCATCAATGAGCAATATGAGAAGGGTGAAGCTACTACAGTAGCAGAGGCCATGAAAACAATACTTATCTAAATAAATTAAGTTATGGTGTGCGGCAAAGCGACCATTATATATAATCGTCAAATATTGACACGAAGGTAATTAAATTTATGAGTTAAACCCGATGTAAGTGAGGAAATGAGATGGGAGACGGACTGTGCATTAACGCCAGTAGTCTAGATCATTCGATGAAAAGTTCACAAGAAACGCATAGTCCATTCCTAGTGCATTAGCTTCAGGAATTGGAAGTGCATTCCTAGTAGATCAACAAGAGAAATAAGATAATAGGCTTTGGGGAAAGGGACCTCAATTGCTAAAGGGTCAAGTCCGTACAAAATGCAGGAAGAAAGTAGAACATATCTAAGAACACAGTAGATGGTTTTCCCTTGATTAAGTTCAGGAAGAACCATAGGTGTGTTATCATAGAACGATGAAAGAGGAGATCGACAATAGAATACTTCACCAGTTACCAATAACTAAACGGGTGACGAACACTACGAGTATACGAAAATGAGATGTGGGACGACTGCACTCCACAGAAGCTTGCGAGCCTGGTAGACTTATTTATGAGATAGTCGGGTAAGTAGTAATGTATCAGTAAGGTACCCCATACATGTAAACGAGTGGTGTAAGGAACACGGGAAGTAGTTGACTCCGTGCCACGGTCAGCGATGCAAGTTGAGACCAGAACAGCTATTACCCCGAACAACTAAAGAGGAAGATCTCTGTTAAACCAACGACACTAAAAGAACCAGAGAACTCATTCCAGGCAGAAAAACGATTAAAAGTTATGAAGTGTGAGGAGCACTAATTATTTGTAACACCCCTAATCCTAATCTCGTATTACCGTAAGTCGTAACATAAATTAAAGACGTAATTCGCAGTAAATTAATAAAACGTAATTCGTAGTGGTAAAATTACTACGATCGTACTTACACCACAGTAACTAAGCATAAGCCTCATACCGTCAAACTAACTTCGATACTCATAGCCACTGTGATGACTAGATACGATTAATCACAATACAACCCAAATCCAAAACCGAACAAGTGAGCAACTAAGTCAAAATACATTCAAATCCCCATAATGAAATACATAATAAGTCTAAGAGTTTGATACGCAGAAACGATGCTAACTACCCAGCATCCCGCACTCCGGCTTCACCATCCGATCAACAACCTGAAATGTGTTGGCCCCAAAACGGGGCTCAGCAAACTATATGCTGGTATGCCAAATGTAGTCCTTGAATCATTCGGACCCCTTAGGTCATTTTAGCCATCTTGACATGCGGTTCATTTCATGCTTTTCCAATTTACAATAATAGTAAACAACTATAAATGATTAAGTAAACACACAACAGTTCATCCAACAATATCATCACACAAACAGTAAAGCAATACCAAACGAGATACGCGCTTTAGTTAACCGTCCTCGTTACTTGTCCTTGAGGCCCCGTTGTTCTTTTAACCAGCCACTTAATCCTCTTAATTAATTTCCACCTCGGGTGTCATGTTAGGACAACCCTTAGTAACTTGATAGTGTTTGATAACACTGGACAGTAGTCCTTGGGTCCCAAATAATGGAACCATTTGCCAACAAACCCTTTGGTCCTGGTCTTATCTTATTTGCTTTTGAAAGCATCCAATTCGGCCGAAGCCTGCACCAACAGTAGTGACCTCTGCCATCTCGAGTGTGGATGTATGGATTCCCTTGAGTGACTCTTGATAGTAGTCCCTCGTAGTGATCACGCTGCGCAACCAGTTAGTCGAGACTAACTGGGTTCCTCCTCCAAACCATCATATAACTAAGTTCTTTTAACCATTAACCTAAGATCAAATCCTTAGGTTTAAGTCTACAATACTTGACTGCCAGTTTGGTTCTCATGATACCTAAAGGTCATCTAAGTCATGTTCGAGTTTAGATGTGTAAACTTCTAGTCTAAAAGACGTTTGCGTAAAATAAAACGCAATGGTGTCGAGTAATATAATTCACATGATCATATGCATAAATCATAGATATCACTCTTAAACAATTAAACACACAACGTCTGGACCCAAGGAAACCCTCAGGACGTTCAGACCACACAATTAACATACCGTTCACCGAAATAAATGCTAGCATGACGTTTCACGTTCTCCAGCTAGTCCTCAAAATACTGTCATACGTACATGCATATACCGAGTAACATTAATACAACCAGAACTAACTACTACGGTATATTAATACAGAGCTAATACCTCCGGTATCTTAACCCCGTATGTTTATCAATATCTCCCGGTTGTTAAATGGTTATTCGAGGTCGTTTAACAGTTTGTTGTTTTATGTAGTAAGCACATGTCATAATGAGTTCTTACTTATAATATCTCTAACTCATTGATAGTGATTTAACGATCGTTCCCACTCATTTCATATAATTACATAATTTGAACTGAATTATAGTTCCATCTTATAATAATGGTATACGATCTCTTTTATGTGAGATATATCCACTTGCAACGTTTTAGTATTAGGTATTACTTACTAAGATTATAGTCTTAGTTGAATAAGTTGTTACATGTAATGTCATAACACATCATGTTATTCCTTTTAACTTGGTAAGGTTCCGAACATTATATTATATTTCTTGTCTCCATAACATCCTACATGAATTATAAAAATCATTTATATAATAACTCCTCTTTATTATTTCATGTGTAGGACTTATAATTCTATTTATGTTATTTATTCATAAATCTTTTACTAAAGATTCACCTTAGTGTTATACAATGTAGTTTATACATTATAGCGTTCCTTATATAATAAGGGTTCTAAACATATAATATACTTCCCAACTATTTAATTTAATCTCATCATTTTATATGATTGTTTATAAGGTAATTAGTATTATTTACCCATTTTACAACATACTCTTTCATACCTTACTACAATGTCACACTATTCCATTTCCAACCTTATATTATAAATCTATAATATACTTACTAATTTGCACCAGCCACTCTTATTTCCGGTAATAACATTCCTTACCCATTAACTTTTCACTAATTACAACATCACCCTTAAATGTTATACTTGTTACATTTTAACCTTATTTAATTTATAACCCAAGGTTTCAATCAACTTTTATTCATTTCCAAACAGCCCCCTTACTGTTCGGTTTTACTACCTAAACCCACAATCTTATCAATTACATTGTAGCCCACTTTTATTTTATAACTTACAATTTGATTTCTAGAACTTTATATTATACATATTACTTTATTTAATTCCAAAATCAATCCCATAACTTTCCTAAATTCTTAACAGACCCTAAGCTCCTTTTACTCTCGGTTTTGACCCCATAGTTTGGTTAATTACATATTAACCCCATAAGTTTTATAATTGTTACAATTTATCCTCAAAACTTTATATTATATCCTTCAATTTATTAAATCATAAAAATCAATCTCTCCTTTTATTTTATTTTGGTCAAACCTCAATACTGGTCAAGGTTGACCACTAGGTTACTCCTTTGACCATATTTTCACAATTTATGAATTTACCCCACTATTTATTGTTTATTTGCGTTTAGGTGTTTTAGCTTATAAAATTCATTTTTAATTTTCCAATCTACTAAACAGCACCCATTTCGGTTTTTCTACAGTTTCAACACCCCATAATTTACTTAATTACAATTTGACCCCATTAATAAGTCTTCTATTCATTTTAAATACTTATAAGGTCATAATTCCTTAAAAATCATATTTCCAACTTTATAAAATATTACTTAGCACCTATAACTATATTTATGTTCCTAGGTACTTATTTCTACCATATTTATGGTTTATACTCAGATTTTGCATAATTTATTTTAACACCTCTAAAACTTTATATCTTGTCACTTAATTGCCTAAAACTTAACCAATCATTCCAAAACTTTAAGCATAAGTTCATATACATATCTAGGTCATTAAGGACCCTAGTTACAGTATATTCTCGGCTGTAACATGTTTATACCCCCAGATTTTATAAAATTGCATTTTAGCCACATAACTTAACAAACTTGCTATTTAAGTGTTTGAACCTTGTTCCAACTTACCCTAAACTAATACTATAGGTTTATAAACATAATCAGGCCATTATAAGCCCCTTTATACAGAGAGATCTCGGCCATAATTAATTTCAACCTATAGTTCACAAAATATTACATTTTTACCCCATTTTCTTTATAAAAATGACCCTTAAGTCATTATTTCATTCACCAACTTTTCCAAACGATTTTACAACATATTAGGTTCATTCCTAGGTCTTAATAGACTATATTAAAAGATTCATTTCGGCCTTAATTAATCTCCCAAAATAAGAACACTTAAAAGTATTGAAAATGTGTTTAAGGCTGGAATCTTACCCTTGTAGCTCCAAGCTTGGTTTTCTCAACTCTTTACTCACGGCCTATTTATTATGTAGGGGAGAGTCAGTTTAATTCACCAAACAATAGTTTATAAGCTGATCCAAGAGTTTAGTAGCTTAAATCATGGTTTACCTTCACAAAATGGCTTCTTGACAAGTTGTGTTCCTTGAACCTTCAGAAACCAAACAATGGCTTAAGCTCCACTTTAGACAGGTTTGAATACATGCAGAAGAGATCTTGTTAGGGTCTTTGAGACTCCATAACATTAGGAAAGATTTAGAGTACAAAAATGTGTTTTAAGAAGATGATGTTACCTTTGAGGTTCTGGGATGAGTTTCTCCACCAAAATTCGGCTACAATATGTAATTTAGGTGGGTATTTCGTCCAGAAAATATCAAGGAATAAAAAGGTAGATAAGGAGTTCAAAAGAGCTAGTTATGACTTACCCTTGAAGTCACTTTTGGAGTTTGTTCTTGCCTTGAATTTTGGCCAACAAGATGAGCTAATGTAGCTTCATTTTACACATTAAAATATGGAGAAAAGTGTGTAAATATGATGGGAAATTTCGGCCATAATTGATAGAGAGGAAAGATGGACTTTAAAGCTTGTTTTTATACCTTAAGTTGATTTAAGGTTCCCTTTGCTTCATGGGCTGTTGATGAATGAATTTTGTGCTCCAAAATGTCTTGGGAAACAGACTAGAAAAGTGCTGGAGAAGATCTTTAAGTTCTCTTTGTGTTTGTGAGAGAAAAAGAGAGATTTGAAGAGAAAAAGGAGATGGGTTTACTTCATCTTTGAGAGTTCTAGGTGTTCTTCATGCTCTCAAGGAAGAAGATGAAGAAATCAGATAGGGAGTGGGGAGGGAGCAGTATGGCAATGGGAGGATGAGAGAGATAAGGAAAGTTGACTTACTTGTCTTAAAGAGAAAGGTGTGGGTGGTTACTAGCATTTAATGGCTAGTTTTGCTTTTAAGATATTTTTGCATGTAGTTGAATGGGTGGTCTGGTTACCCTGGATTTGGCCGTCCCTTGCCCCTCTATAAGGGTATTTTTTTTTTCTCTTTATGTTATAATGTAATGTTGTGTCTTAATATGTTCTAGACTTATAATTTGTACACTAGGACTTATATCATGTATTAGTTTGTGTCCAATATGATTTATTGTCCTAAAGTGTGTTAATTTATGATTTTTATTTAAGATTATTTGGTATACTTATCAGTCTTCGTGACTAGTAAAATACATCCTTTGACTAACTCTTTAAGTTGGTGCTTTATTTAATGTAACGATGTGTTACATGTTATACTAATTTTAGGAGTAGTTTCTCCTCATTAATATTCCTCATTAATTTTAGGATTAGTTTTCTCCTTATTAATATTCCTCATTAATATAGGAGTAGTTTTCTCCTTATTAATATTCCTCATTAATTTTAGGAGTAGTTTTCTCCTTATTAATATTCCTCATTAATTTTAGGAGTAGTTTTCTCCTTATTAAGGTTCTCTCCTTGTTTAGAGAGTTTATGTATAGTTTAGTGTTCATCTTGGACTATACATTTTTATAATAGTATTCCATAATGAATATTTACTATTAGATGGCTAATGAATGATTATTTCCTTTTATTTAAATTACCTCTTTATTAATTAAGGTAATTAGTGTTTGAGGTATTTCAATCTACCCCCTTAAAAAGACTTTGTCCCGAAGTTACAACTTCCACTTACTTAACCTTATGGAATCAAGTTCCTCGTATCTATATACCGAATGATTATCAGTCGTGGATTTCAATACCATATCGATACTTCAACATTCAACCAGTCATCCGAGCGTACACAACTCATATATACACATAACCATCGCTCATGACTATCAATATTGTAACCATGTAATTCTTCCCAAGTCATATATATATGTATAACATAAGTATCATGATAGATACTGTAAGCAAGTGTGCACATATATAACAACCAAAACACAAAACCAGTATGCCCTGCATACACACTAACTAGATTGCAAACGTGCAAGTCGCGTGTGGTGCTCTACCCTACTTAAAAAGGGTTACGCCCACGTACCCCCACAAGTATACACGAAGCTAAAGGAAAAGCTCTGGATACTTGTCTCGCATGGAGTCCTCCAACTCCCACGTCGCCTCCTCGATCTCGTGGTTCGACCACAGAACCTTGACCATCTTAATGGTCTTGTTCCTAGTCTCCCTCGTCTTGGAGTCTAAAATGCGGATCGGAGTCTCCTCGTATCTAAGCGTAGGGTCTGACTCAAGTGTCTCGGGCTCCAAGATGTGCGATGGGTGAGGCACATACTGCTTTAGCTGAGATATGTGGAACACGTTGTGCACTCTCCCAAGCCCAACAGGTAAATCTAATCTATAGGCTAATGGGCCCACTCACTCCGTGATAAGGTACGGCCCTACATACTTCGGGATAAGCTTGCCCTTCTGCCCAAATCTGAAGACGCCCTTCATCGGTGAAACTTGAGGAAGACTCGGTCGCCCACTGTGAACTCGAGGTCTCTCCTCTGGACATCAGCATATGACTTCTATCTGTCCTGGGCCGCCTTTATGTTCTTGCGGATCTATAGAACATCCTCTTTCACTTGCTCTAAGTACTCTGGACCTAAGAAGGTATTCTCACTGGCCTCATTCCAGCAAAGAGGTGTCCTACATGGCCTGCCAGACAACGCCTGGAATGGTGGAATTTGAATGGATGCATGATAGCTGTTTGGTACGCAAACTCGATCAAGTGTAGACGGTCGATCCAGCTTCCCTGGAAATCTAAGGCACACGCTCGGAGCATGTCCTCCAATGTCTAAATGGTCTGCTCACTCTGACCGTTCGTCTGTGGATGGAAGGCGGTACTTAGCTTCAGCTTTGTACCCAACGCTTCCTGAACTTGCTGCCAGAATCTAGAAAGGAATCTAGAGTCTCTATCTGATATAATCGTCTTAGGCACCCCGTGATGTCTAATGATCTCTCTCTGGAAGAGGTCCGCCAGCTTGGGAACCTTCCAGGTGTCCTTGATAGGGATAAACTTCACCACCTTTGTCAGTCTGTCGACGAGATAACCCATATCATGTTCGCACCTCCTTAGTTGGTGGAAGACCAACCACAAAGTCCATGGATATGTCTTCGAACTTCCCATATGGATGGGCATCGGCTGTACTAACCCGCCCGGTCTCCGGTGCTCGAACTTTACTTTCTGACATGTCATACATCGGGCCACAAACTCTGCTACATCCTTTTTCATACCGCTCCACCAGAAGTGTGTCTTCAGATCCTTGTACCTCTTAGACGACCCCGGGTTAATGGCTAAGGAAGAGCAATGAGCTTCCCGTAATATCTTCTTGTAGGATCGGGTGGCTAACTCAAACCAATCAAAGGATGTGAGTCTAAGGATTGGTTTGACTCAATCGGCCTTCGTAAAGGAGAAACACTCTTTGAAGTAGAGGCACTCAATCGAATTAACTAAACTAAGGGTGCGGAAGGCTTTTGCGGTAATTATAGCGAAACGATGAAAAGAGAGAAGGACTCTGTGGAACTCAGCAAGATACACAAATAAGCTATTTCATTTCCTGGTCAAATAAAATACTTACAAATGCCCACTAAGTAGAAAGGATCTACTTAGCGGTTTTTCACTCACTCACCCAACACACTTTCTAATCAGAACAATGGTAAGCGTAGTGAAATTAGGATCTTCCTAGGTAGAGTCTATCTAGAGGTGCTAACTAACTTGGTACGTGTTCTCTCTCTCTTTTGGCTTACAATGTGATTCTTTTTCTCTCTCTAAGCTCTGAAATAATCCTCAATGAAAGCACACCTAAAACTGACTATTACAGCAGGTCGAAGGAGTTAGTTCTGAAAATGCCGGAACTAACTTAGTGGGCAACTTCCAACGGCTCTGAAGTGGTCTTCTTACTGGGCCACGATCTTCGGATGTTGAGGAAGAACTTCGTGACCGTTGTGGCACTTAAGGTGTTCCGAGTTGACTCCTGATTTTCGCAACAGCACGAGAGAGTCTATGGAATCTTCTTTGTTGCGCGGACTCTATTGCAGAGGCTCATTCTTGTGTCTATCAAGTGATGATTGACTCTGTCGCGGTGAAAGGCTATCTCTGCAACACTCCAATGGAGTCAATCCTGAAATAAAAACACAAGGACTAGGGGAACCGACCCTGTCAAAGTTCCCCCTTAATAGCAGCAATAGCAACAAAATTCAAGGACTCTATTTAGGTTCCCCTTGATCGGAGAGGGACTCCAGGCAAGCAAACGATAAATAAGCAGTGTAATAGGCAGGATAGTATATAAGGCAGTCAAAAACACTAGACCACATGGTCCAGTAGCGCAATCCAAAAAAGTAGTTTAAACAAAGCAGCAGAATAACCCGCTACACAGATGGGATTCACCGCTTCCCCCTTTTTTTGCTTTCATCAGAGGGGAAGCCCACAGTATCACAAAGTCAGTCAAAGTATTCACACAAAAACCATTAAAAAGTGTTTAGAACTTAAAAGCAGCCTAAGTTCTAACACTACACACAGACGTCATTCTAAGGGTTTGGGGTTAAGGTGGATTGGATGTCAAGGAGTTGGTCTTGCAAGGCCGTCACTGTCGTCTCTATCCGGCGAGTCGGTCCATCATCCGCTTCTGGCCCTGAATCAGCTCGGCTGCATGCGCAATGAGGCGCTCCACTTTCTCCAGGAGGGGTTGTAGTGAAGCTTGAGGGACTGCCTCTTGAGAAGTGGATGTCCCCGCCGTCGTTGGAGTAGATGGTGGGGGCAGCAGCTTTGATTTGTCAATAGAAGTCAGCCGATTCAGATACCGCAGGTTGATGGTGTCGGCCTCCTCGATGGACTCTGGCGTCGAAGTCGCCAAGGGCACCTGAAAGAATTTGAATATGCGAGGCAACCAGAACACGTACCCCAAGGAGTGTTTCGGGGTGTCGACCGACTGGGCTAGGTGATGGAGAATTATGTGTGCCAGATTGATAGAGTGACGATTGATGATACAGTACATAATGGTGAGGTCCAAGCAGTTGACCATGAGGTTTCCTTCCTTCCTTGGGACAATATTTTTGATGACCAAAATGTGGAGGAGTTGGTGTAAGATGGAGAGATCGCCACGGGGTATGGGGGCCAATCTTTTTCTTGGAGGAGAAAAAGCGATAGATTTAGTTTTGTGGTACCCCGGGGATCTCAGGAAGGATTCCTTTTTCATAGAATGGCAGGCCAGTGGCAGGGACGCCAAGAATTTCGGACAATTTTGCAAGATCAAAGAAGATGGGTGGGAATTAACAACAGACTGTGCATCACCGTTTCGGATGACAAGGTTTTGGAAGAAGTCGACAGACTCTGTGGGATACCACTCCGTAATCTCATAGAAGAGGTGTTTCCACCTTGAATTTCTAGCATAGTGACTAACTCCCCTAGGTTGGAAGATAGAGCCCAAGAAAAGTCGAGGAACTTACCCCTGACGATATTACGTTCCGAGGCAGGGTCCCGAGCATGTAACGTTGAGTGAATGGGTCGACCTTCACACTTCGTCGGTGCGGCTTGGTGGTTTTTGATCTTTGGCGGAGTGGTAGCACCAGTAGAGGCATCGTGACTGGCCGTGGGCTGTTCTTGGACTGGAGACGATTCACCGGAACCAGAGGAGACAGGTTGTGCCTTGACAGAGAACGGAGGATTCTTTTTGCTGTGGGTCGGGTAGAGGTTTGGCCTTTTCTCTGGGGGGTTTTGGGTGGAGGTTGTTGTGGTGGTGTTACGGATTTAGCGGGTGATGCTGGTGGGGTGGTGTAGGGGATTTGTGGGTGATTTGTTGGTATGGGCTTTGTGGCTGATCGGTAGGATGGTTTTCGGCGGGAGGATTGTTAGCTTGTGGTGTTGGGGATGGTGGTAAGGTTTGGATTGGGTAACTTCCTCAATGTCGGTTACAAGAATTTCTGTTCTTGCAGCGGATGGCGGTGTTTGATGGGTGGATGGGTCGCGGGTTTCAGGTGGTGGTGTGGAGGAGTGTGTGGGAGACGAAGTAGCGGTAGTTTTAGTTGGAGAGTGAGTGGTGGTGGTGAGTGGAGATGGATTAGGGTTTGCCATCGATTGGAGGTACGCCTGAAGGCGAATGGGATCGGCGAAAATGTCGGCTGGGATGTTGATTCCGTTGAAGTTGATGCCGGCCATTTGGAAATTGAAGAAAGCTGGGTGTAAATGGAGAGGAAGTGAGAGAGATGGAGTGGACGGGTGATAGATATAAAGGCTGGAAAGTGCAGAGATGGCGTGTGTGTGTAGGTGAGATTAATGCGGCGACGTCAGGGTAGGGCGAGATTAAGGGCGACGATTTAGGCGGGTTGGGTTCGGATAGATGATGTGGATAGTAGCGCTAGAGTAATAGGCGTGTGAAGTAATAAAACACATTTCACTGATTCAAGTGCAAACAAAGACAGACTCTATGAGACATGAGGGAGTACCTGCTGAAGATTGCGGTAGGGGCAAGGAGATGCGCGTCTAGGTAGACGGAGTCAATCCGATTGCTGATCGCAGTGCTTCGAATCTTGCTGTAGACAAGGGTTTAGTAAAAATATCTGCAAGTTGATCTTCTGTGGGCACAAAGTCAAGTTGGATAAGCTTTTTCTCGACACAGTCTTTCAAGAAGTGAAAGCGAATTTCGATGTGTTTGGTTCTTGAATGTTAGACTGGGTTTTCTGATATTTTGATTGTGCTTTTATTGTCACAAAAAATTGGGATCTGTTCGTGGGTGACATGATAGTCTTGAAGTTGTTGTTTCATCCAAAGGAGTTGGGACCAACAGGTTGCAGCAGAAACATACTCTGCCTCTGCTGTAGAGAGTACTACAGAATTCTGTTTTTTGGAGGACCATGAAACAAGGCAAAGACCCAAGAACTGTGCATTACCTGAAGTACTCTTTCGATCTTGGAGAGAACCAGCCCAATCAGAGTCACTATATCCAGATAAAGTAAAAGTAGGAGATCGTGGATACCATAGATAGAGTGTACTTGTACCTTTAAGATAGCGGAAGATACGCTTGACTGCTTTGAGGTGAGACTGTTTTGGTGCTGCTTGGAAGCGAGCACAAAGACAGACTGCATGAAGAATGTCTGGGCGACTGGCAGTCAGGTACAAGAGGGACCCTATCATTCCTCTATATTCGGTGGCATTGACGCCGACTCCGTCATCATCAGGATGCAGTTTGGCAGATGTACAGCTTGGTGTGGACATACTCTTGGCATTTTTTAGATTGTACTTATCAAGGAGTTCCTTGATGTACTTTTGTTGATGGATCTTGATCCCTTCCCTTCCTGTTAAATTGTAATCCTAAGAAGAACTTGAGCTCACCTAACTCATTCATGGAAAACTCTTGCTTCATAAGGTTAGCAAAATGGTCACAGAGGGTGTTACTTGTAGAACCATAAATGATATCATCAACATAGATCTGTACTAGAAGTAAGTCATGTGATGAGTGTAGGATGAAGAGCGTTTTATCTACGTTACCTCGAGAGAAGCCATTTTGCAATAGATATGTAGACAGTCTTTCATACCAGGCACGTGGAGCCTGTTTCAGTCTGTAGAGGGCCTTACACAGTTTGTAGACGTAGTCGGGATGGACGGAGTCTGTGAACCCTGGTGGTTGCTCGACGTAGACTTCTCTATCAATGTAGCCGTGGAGGAAGGCTGTCTTAACATCCATTTGATATAATTGGAAACCTTTGAAAGCAGCGAACGCAATTAGCATGCGAATTGCTTCAAGACGAGCTACGGGAGCGAAAGTTTCATCATAATCAATCCCTTCTTCTTGATTGTAGCCTTGAACGACCAATCGAGCTTTATTCCTGAAAACTTGTCCTGCATCATCAAGTTTATTACGAAAGACCCAACGTGTACCAATTGTTTGTTGATGCGTGGGGCGAGGAACTAACTCCCAGACAGCATGTCGCTGGAGAGAATTGAGTTCCTCCTGCATAGCAGTAACCCAATCACTATCAAGGAGTGCTTCTTTGACGTTTCTTGGTTCAGTGCTAGACAGAAAAGCACCAAAGGCACAGAGGTTTTGCATAGCTTGTAGGCGTGTTTGAACACCGGAGTTTGGGTCTGTAATGATGTTTTCAGGAGGGTGAGCAGATTTTTGCTGGAACTGTCAACGTGAAGCAGGAGGGGGTGTGTCTTTGTCAGAGGAGTCAAAATTCAAGTTTTGTGGTAAGGGTGTCTCCGGGTTATGGTCAGAGTCAGTAGATTCTGATGAATTGTTTTTGTTTGCTGGAGAATCATGAGGAGTGATGGATTGGGACTCAGGGAGTCTTCCTATTGGTACAGTGATGAAGTGTGGATCGGTGAGAAAATCATCAGGGGCAAAGTCAAGTTGATCAGAAGATGAGCCAACGTTGTGGGACTCATCGAACTTGACATGTGGGCTTTCTTCTAAACATTGAGTTCTCAGATTGATAACACGATAAGCTTTACTTTTAGAAGAATAGCCAAGAAAGATACCTTCATCACTTTTAGGAGAGAACTTACCCAAGTTGTCCTTACCGTTATTGTGGATAAAGCACTTACATCCAAAACGCCTGAGATGTATAAGACTTGGTTTTCGTTGACGGAGTAGTTCATAGGGTGTCTTGTGAAGGAATGGATGAATCAACGCATGATTTAACACATAGCATGCTGTGTTAACAGCTTCTGCCCAGTAAGATGGAGTGAGTTGACTGTCAATGAGCATGGTGCGAGCATTTCTACCAAAGTTCTATTTTTGCGTTCAACTACTCCGTTTTGTTCTGGAGTACGTGCGGATGATATTTGGTGATCAACTCCGTTGTCCCTGCAAAACTCATCAAACGAGTTGTTGCAAAATTCAGTACCCTGGTCCGTTCTCAGGGTTTTTAGAGTAAAGGAAAATTGTTGACAAGCATTTTATGGAGTTTAACGAACTCCGTAAAAGTTTCATCCTTAGTAGATAAAAAAATGACCCAGGTCCACCTGGAATAGTCATCGACTATGACCAGGATGTACCTCTTACCACTTTACTTTGTGTGCGCATGGGGCCAACAAGATCCATGTGTAGCAGTTCTAGCGGAGAGCTAGTAGAGAGAGTAGGCTTACTTTTGAAGGAGGACCGGGTGTGTTTACCTTTTACACATGCTTCACAGACGGAGTCTGTGTCAAAGGTTGTGTCGGGTAAACCAATCACTAAGTCCTTGCTTTTGAGTTTGTTCAACAGCCTATGATTTGCGTGACCAAGTCTGGAGTGCCACAGCAGTGAGTTTTTGGAATGCACGTTGAGACAGACTTGATCGTCTGGATTAATGGAGTTTAAGCACATTTTGTAGAGATTTCCTTCTCTACATCCCACAGCTTTTAATGAACCTGTACGCTCATCATAAACCTTACAATCCGAAGAGGAGAACAGTACCAAATTGAATCTATCACAAATTTGAGAAATACTTAGTAAACTGTGTTGGAGTCCAGTGACCAGATGGACTCCATCAATTTTAAATTTTGAGGGGTTACCTACGGATCCAACTCCCACGATTTCACCCTGGTTGTTGTTTCCAAAAGTAACCTTACCTCCTTGGTAGGATGAAAGCGAATTGAATTGATTTGGATCTCCAGTCATGTGACGAGAGCATCCACTATCCAAGTACCAGCTGTCTCCATTCGCCTTCACCTACAAAAGAACAGATCATTTGTTAGATTTGGGAACCCAGATGTACTTGGGTTCCCTTTTCGAGCCAGACTCTTTCAATTTTCTTGTGCTTCAAGTATTAGTTTAACACGTTTAACATTAAATGAAAGATCTCTATTTAGTTATCACATGCACTGTCTCGATGTCCAAGACTCCCGCAATAGCCACAAATTTTGGTTGGTGGAAGATTGACGTATTTCTGTTGTCCTTTCCACCAGGAGTCGAATTTTTCTTTTTCTTGATATCGTTTGGCTCTGTTGTCGGATTTGGACATATTCTTTGGAATGTCGAACTTACCTTTGTGCCACTTGGGTGTGGATTGAGTGGATCGAACTCCGGATTGTAGATTCACAATCTGTTGAGAGAGTTGTTCTACTTTAGAGCGAAGAGTATCTCGATCTTGGCTAATTTCTTTGATTTTGGAGTTGGCCCACTCAGGTAGTTCGGAGGAGGTGACTTGTTTAATAAACTTGACTGGCTTAAGAGAAATGCGTGTTCCTTTTCTTTCAGTTTTAGAGTGAGGTTTTGATAGTGGTGTTCAGGGATATGTTTTTGGATTCAGAAGCATTAAGATCATTTTGAAGAGAACAACACTTATCAGTAAAGATGGTGAGGTCTTGTTTGAGAGAGTCGATCAGGGTGAGAGACTCTTTCTGGTCACCCTGTCTAAATTGAGTTTGTTCTAAGGTATCATGAAGTTCCTTTTGAAGGGAATCAACATGACGCCTTGAATCTTGTAGATCTAACCTGAGAGAATAAGAGATGGTTTTGTGTTCCTCAGCTTCATCTCTTAGGGCATACATAAGACCTTTTGAGATTTCGAGTTCCTCTGATAGCTCGGTTATCTTGCTGGTAAGACTTGCTTTGAGGGAGTTGTTCTCGGAGACAATTTTAGCAATTAAAGTCATAAATCCCATAGGAGAAATACGGTAAAGGTCTGTTTCAAGGTGAGAACGAGTTACCTCATTATCAGGAATCATGAACTCCATCGTGTCATGTGCCATTAGACATACCAATCCGCTGGACTCTATGTCTGGATTGTCGGAGTCTGAATTGCCCCATCCAACAGCTGCCATCAGCGATCTCCCTTGAGATTTTCCATACTGGTTCTTGAGTAAAGGACAGTCCTTCTTGAAGTGACCGGTTATTGTAGTTGAAACAAGTGACAGAATTGAAAACTTGTTTAGAGGTGTTCGAGAACGACCGACTCTGTCGATTAGGTTGGTTACGCATGAATTTTCGGAAGTTCTTGACTATGAAGACAAAGTCCTCCATAGTCTCAGCCTCACTTTCCTCAACAATAATGTCCACCAGCTCAACCTTAGCTTGTCTGATTTGAGTATCAGCAACATAGGCTCCTTCTTGAGTTAACTGAGTCGAATTAACCTGCAAGGCTTGGTCATTCAAAGTAGTAGTCTTACTAGAAGAGGGAGAAGAAGTATTACCACACTTCTTTCGAACATTCTTCTTATATTATCTACGGATTGTAGATAGGAACCTAGGTCTTGACAACTCCATTTGGATAAGTCCTTGCATGCTTTGGTGGAGATTACTGTCTCTGCCCATTCTTCTCTGAGGCTGTCCAGCAATTTATGCAAGACACTCTCTCTATCTGGTAAGATGCTAACTTCATGCATAGTAGTAGTTAGTAAGTAGAAACGATCAAGTACTTCTTCCAGTGACTCACCGGGTTTTTGTAGAAAATTTTCATAGTCCATTCGGAGTTCTTGAGCTTTGCATTTCTTGAGTTCAGTGACTCCTTCGTGGGTAGCTTGAAGGAGTGTCCATATCTCATTTGCGGACTTACAGTGATTGACTCTCCTTTGTTCTGGGATTGACAGGCAAGTGTATATCGCACGTGATGCTTGTCGATTCAGCTCGTACCTTTTGCGATCTGCAGCAGTCCATGTTGATCGGTCTGGATTAACTGCAAGATCTCCTCCAGTGACTATCTCCAAAGCTCAGAGTTGACGGACTCAATGTGTTGCTCGATCTCATTTTTCCAATGGTCGTAGTCGGTGGAGGTGAGTCTGGGGTGCTTGAAGTGCATTTTGTTGTTTTGGTTGGCAAAGAGATCTGCCATTGCTTAGTTGATTGACCGTTAGCCTAAGCGAGGCTCTGATACCACGTGTAGGATCGGGTGGCTAACTCAAACCAATCAAAGGTGTGAGTCTAAGGATTGGTTTGACTCAATCGGCCTTCGCAAATGAGAAACAATCTTTGATGTAGAGGCACTCAATCGAATTAACTAAACTAAGGGTGCGGAAGGCTTTTGCGGTAATTATAGCGAAACGATGAAAAGAGAGAAGGACTCTGTGGAACTCAGCAAGATACACAAATAAGCTATTTCATTTCCTGGTCAAATAAAAACTTACAAATGCCCACTAAGTAGAAAGGATCTACTTAGCGGTTTTTCACTCACTCACCCAACACACTTTCTAATCAGAACAATGGTAAGCGTAGTGAAACTAGGATCTTCCTAGGTAGAGTCTATCTAGAGGTGCTAACTAACTTGGTACGTGTTCTCTCTCTCTTTTGGCTTACAATGCGATTCTTTTCTCTCTATAAGCTCTGAAATAATCCTCAATGAAAGCACACCTAAAACTGACTATTACATATCTTATTTATACTCTAAGTACAACAACAGGTCGAAGGAGTTAGTTCCGAAAATACCGGAACTAACTTAGTGGGCAACTTCCAACGGCTCTGAAGTGGTCTTCTTACTTGGGCCGCGATCTTCGGATGTTGAGGAAGAACTTCATGACCGTTGTGGCACTTAAGGTGTTCCGAGTTGACTCCTGATTTTCCGCAACAGCACGAGAGAGTCTATGGAATCTTCTTTGTTGCGCGGACTCTATTGCAGAGGCTCACTCTTTGTGTCTGTCAAGTGGATTGACTTTGTCGCGGTGAAAGGCTATCTCTGCAACACTCCAATGTCCCAACACTTCTCCTTCAGGTCGGGGCTGGACTCTAGAATGTACAATCGGCCATTCAGTCTGATTATCCCATCCTCACTGAGTGTAAAAATATTTTTGCCTCTCAAAAATACCGTCAGTAAACTACTGCCTGATAGTCTGTATGTACTGGTCGCTACTCTGAGCACGACGTACTTCCTCGACAAGGCTGCTGTCTCCTGACATGGCAAATAAAGAATGAGCTCTGCGGCTCAGGGCATCGGCAACGACATTCGCCTTGCCATCCTTGTACTTGAGGTCGATGTCGTAGTCCTTCAGGAACTCGACCCATCGCCTCTGCCTCATGTTTAGCTCCTTCAGAGTGAAGAGATGTTGGAGGCTCTTGTGATCTGAATACACTGTAACTGTAACCCCGTACAAGCAGTGGTGCCAAATCTTTAGTGCGAAGACTACTGCTCCCAACTCTAAATCGTGTGTCGGGTAGTTCTCCTCATGTTTCTTCAGCTGGCGGGAGGCATAAGCAACAACCTTGCCATGCTACATGAGTACACATCCTAACCCAGTGCCTGAGGCATCACAGTATACTTCGAACCCGTCGGTCCCCTCTGGAATGGTGAGTATGGGAGCCGACGTTAGTAGGTCCTTCAGTGTCTGGAAGGAACGCTCATAATCCTCGGTCCATACAAATGGAGTGTCCTTCTTCATCAAATTAGTCATCAGTTTCGCCAGCTTGGAGAAGTCCTGGATAAATCTCTTGTAATGGCCAGCTAATCCCAAGAACCTACAGATATCTGTCACCATCTTCGGTCTAGGCCAAGTCTTGACCGCCTCGATCTTTGCAGGGTCAACAGATATACTGCTGGCAGATATCACATGCCCTAGAAAAGTCACGCTGTCTAACCAGAACTCACACTTCGAGAGCTTGGCGTACAGCTGATTCTCCCTCATAATCTGTAGAACTTGCCTCAAATGCGCTTCATGCTCATCCTTAGTCTTGGAATAGACTAGGATGTCATCGATAAATACAACCACTGATGTGTCTAGCTGCTCTCTGAATAGTCTGTTCATGAGATCCATGAATATCGCTGGGGCGTTCGACAATCTAAACGGCATCACGGTAAACTCATAGTGTCTATAACGTGTTCGGAAAGCCGTCTTCTCTATATCCCCCTCTGCTATTCGTATCTGGTGGTACCCAGATCTAAGGTCAATCTCCGAGAAGACCGATGCACCTCTCAACTGGTCGAATAGGTCATTGATCCGAGGTAAAGGGTATTTATTCTTCACTGAGACTGCATTAAGCTCCTGGTAGTCAATGCAGAGTCTCATGCTGTCGTCTTTCTTCTTCACAAAAAGGACCGGTTCTCCCCATGGCGACGCACTTGGTTTGATAAAACCTTTGTCGAGCAGATCCTCTAACTGGATCTTCAACTCCCTCATCTCTGCTGGAGCCATCCGGTAGGGCGCCTTGGCAATAGGCCCCGTACCCGGTACCAAGTCGATAGAGAATTCGACATCCCTCTCAGGTGGCATACCCGGTAACTCCTCAGGAAACAAATCAGGACAGTCGGGTATGACTGGAATGTCTGACTGTGTGTGTTCCTTGTGCCTCATGTCCTGGACATAGCATAAGTAAGTTGGATGCCCCTTCCTCACCTTCTTCATCAAGGTCATAGCAGATACCAGCTTGAAAGTCAGCTCTCTGGGAGTACTGTGGTAGGAGACTGTCTTGCCCCTCGGGCTCTTCAGCAATAATCTATGCTCTGCGCAATGTAGTCGGCCCTTGTGCCTCTGCAGCAATCCATGTCGATGATGATGTCGAAGCCCAAGTTATCAAACTCTATCAGATCTGCAGGAAAGTCCTCAGTCATAATACTGATCTGGAGTCCCGTATAGCGTCTCGTGCACCTCACTCTCCTTCGTCGGTAGTGTGACAAGGAAATCTGAGAGAGGCTCAGAAGCTATCTCTAACTTCTTCGTCCATAGCAAAGGATATGAAGAGTGGGATGCCCCTGAATCGAACAGTATCGATGCACTCACGCCATTCACAGTGAAAGTGCCTGTGATGAGATTTCCCTTATCCTTGGCTTCCGCCATATTCAAGATATTTAGAACGGCTTCCTCATTGGCTTGCAGCAGCCTGAAGTTAATAATTCGTAAGATAGTAAGATTGGAGTGCATGTGTCAAAGGAATTCCAAAATGTCATTTATTAATTCATAATGATTTTACATATAAACTCCATAATTACATCAATACTATCTAAACGTCAGATTTAACCGTCCGGGTTTCAAATGTGTAGCATTGACTAAGGTCGGTGGGGCAGTGTTCAGTTTAATGCCCTTAATCTTGTGGTATACTAGCCTCGACTCCCCACCAAATACCAACACATCCCGCGACTTCAAAACAATCTTGCTTGCCTTGTCTATCCTCTTCTGATCACCGTATAGAAACTCAGCATCATCTCCAATGGAGAATGATACAACTGGTACCCCTTTGGTGATTGACTCGGGGTCTCATCTCGGTCCTGGTGCAACCCAAGTTTTCCCCCTTCCTCATAGAAGTTCACAATGCAAACATCGGTTTCTATGTCTGGTATGGGGTTCGCCTCTAAGTGTTGTGCAACCTTGACCGTTCCGTCACTAGGGGTTGAAGACTATCGGGTATCCTAGGCACTTGTGCTCCATCTATCTTTCTCACATCGTGATATGTCCTAGTTTGTGGATCCCAATCCTTACCCATACACATCATATACAATTTAAGTTTCGACCCGCTCTCGTATCCCGGAATGTAAAATCCTCCTAAACCCGTTCCCAAGGTTCTACACTCATTTACAATGGTTATTTGTTCATCTAGGGTTAGGTATTGCTTGAGTAGGATCATGCCGGGTTGAAGCACTTGGCACTCTCCGTCTGGATACTCCCGTTCTTCACTCAAAAGTTTAGGTGATCTTGGTCTCATAGGTATGGGATAGCAGATGTCAAAGTGCCCTATTGGGTGAAAGGTTTTCTAAGTTAGGTTCCTCTAAAATTAAGTTCTTTACTAAGCACATTCCACATACAAGATTCATTGTTTGAAAGCTGTAAAACACACAATCATGCTACACGCTTTTGGCTTAGGTTTTTGGCTTACCGGTTTCGCACTGGGTGCTAGTCTCAGCGCCTGAAGCTCTCGCTGAATAGAGGGTGTTCCGACCCGTGGCGACCTCCTTGCCCTTCTGATGTGTGGATGAGGATGGCTGCCCCATCGGACCTCTGGCATAGGTGGTGTACTGTGGCGCCTGATCTCCTTGTGGTCCGCCTGACTCAATAGCTGGGGCCTTCGGTGCACCTCTGGGCCCCTTGTACATCCGGCTCTCAGGGTTGGAGTAGCACTCGTACTCCCTGTGGCCCTCCCGCTTGCAGTAGCGGCACTCCACCTTCTTGCCCAAGCAGTCGACGCCAGGGTGGTCCTTCCCACAGCGCTTGCAGAAGAAGTGGCACTAGGGTGGCTTAGTGCCTATTGTTACACAACTTGGATTAGTAATGAATGGTATTTAATTGAAATTGTTTACTAAGATAAGAGGTGGGTATCCTTACCCTTGGGTGGCGCAGACCTAAGCGGCTGGGCGTCGATAGCGGGCCGGTAAGGCGAGGAATCTGCTCCTTCACCTTCCGGCCCTGGTGATCTGCTGCCCCCCCTGTAACACCCCTACCGGTAATCCCTTACTTACCGTCTAATTGTCCCGTTCATTCTACTACTCGCAGCAGAAATACTGCCACTACTACGGCGGTGATACAACGCCGCTAACCGCCCATACGGCTAGCAAGGCTTGCACTACAATACAGTAACGGTCTGATGCCTAGAAAATACCGAGTTACTACATTACTTACCAAATACAAAATATCATATACTTACAAAAGTGATTACCGAGTATCCAAGTATATTCAATTACATCCTTTCTCTAGTTTACGAAAATAATGAGTTTCCATAAGCTACTAATCTATACCATTCACAAACCACAATATCCAAAAGGGTGTACCCCATGGTACACCGGCTAAACAAAAAAGGCCTATAGCCATGTACAACTTGGTACACCTTTCACAATTCATTAATTACATCAAAAAAGTAACCATCTTGATCTCAACAAGTCTTCACCCTTCTCGAGCACCTGTAAATATTAAAAAAAGTGCCCTAAGGGGCTCAGCAAAAAGCTGCATATAAACTTCGCATATACCGCGTGCTAACTAGGGTACGCCGACTATTTAGGGTCCACTATACATGCGGTTCATTATTTACATGCATACATGCTACACATTAACAATACATCCATACATTACAATACACAACCGAAGGAAACAAACAAGCCAAACAGTAATGCAGTAGCACACACAGTACTTACCTTCTCAAGGGTTAGCCAATTACACATCCGGGTTAATCGGATGTTCATTACTCTTTTACTCATTTCACAATACTTACACAAACATACTCATACTTTACTTACTTACTTTTCCATACTTACTTACTTACTATTACTCATGTTAAGTCGGTATGAACTCCGGGCAGGGACTACACCGTCCCACCACCGGGCTTTAGGTGGCTCAATAATCCAGGATGCTACCCATTTAAGGGGTTTGGGCGTGGAAAAGATTAAAGCCAGGACTTGGATCGAACATCTTGTGTATCCGCCTCCTCACGCGTGGCCGAAACTATATCGGACTTCTACTCATTCCAATTTACCATTTATTATGTTAGATTGGTTAGCTTGTTAGGAATTAGTTAGAAGTCCATTCACAATTCATCCTCGTCACTACAATGTACATTCAAGCATACACGACATTCATTATCATCCGTACATTTCATGAATTATACAAACTATGATTTAAGATAATATCCAACAAGGAACAATATGATATAGGCACAAGTAAGCATAATAACTCCGATTCGTGCGTTTATCTTATTTAGGTGATCAATTAGCACACAACACACAAATCAGAGTAACCAAGGTAGTATACGGGGCATGAGAAGTTCATACCGTTCACCGTTGTACTTGCAAACCGACTTTCCTTCGGTGTTCACAATTCAAGTCCTATAACATACATGGAGTTGTATGGTTAATGACTTATTATTATTCAAACCTTATTCCATTACCATTCCCTAAGTATACTTACTAATTCTTACATGTTACAAGTGGTTATGAATCCATTTCATACTTTAAGTTTACTTTCTTACTCATGTGCAAGTTCTTTAATTATTCTTAACCACAATGGTATACACCTATATAATATATATATATATATATATATATGTGTGTGTGCATATATTTATATGTACATATGATTACTATAGTTTAACATTTTTTTTATAAGTTTGGGCCGACCGACCCACCAGCCGACCCAAACCGTTGGGTCGGTCCATTCCAGTAACTTTTCCGTCCTCAGACTTTACCCACCTACCGACCACCACCCACCGAATGGGGTCAGTCCATCATAGAAACATTTTTGTTCCTTAAAACTTGCCCGACCGACCCACGGCCCTATGGGTCGGTCCATTCCAGAAAGTTTCTTTCCAGTGATTTATGCCCCGACCGACCCATGACCGATCCAACCTCTGGGTCGGTCGGTACCAAAACTTGTCTACAGTTTTGTTTTCACTTCTTTTTCTTACCCATTTCTTCCCAATCTTCCTATAAGTAACCCCACATGTTTTCACACTAATTAAACACTCTAAATCATCTTAGTTCATCCATTAACTCCTTACTCTTTTCTATACTAATTCACACACCTATTTCCCAAGTTTCATTTCAGCACTTACACTTTTTTTTTCCCTAGTTGTGTTTTGCTACAGATTTTGGTTCTCACTTCCTCCCTTCATGGTTTCCTCTCCTAATGCCATTCCTAAGGTTTAAAATTCATTACCTAACTCTCTTAACCTACCCACAACCTAGCTCCATTCAAAATCTGTTTCCAAGTTGTCTTTCCACTCATTTCTAGTTCTTAAGTGTTATAGGTTCTAGACAAAATTTGACATAGTCTCCCCTATATTTTACATTCTCACCACATTATTTTCACTCAAATTCCTCATTCCTATCACCTGTTTACAAACAATACTAATACACAACTCTCCAATACAATTACTAGACATTAACACCCATTAAATTCCTGCACTCACACATTTCTTTCCTTAAGGTTTTAACAGGTTTTTAAACATCATTTAAAACTTCAAAACTGTTACATTACCTTTCCTCATTATATTACAACACACCTACTACTCAAACCCAATTACATTACTCATTTCAAAGGCCTTAAAACTGTTACATTACACTTTACAAAACTAGTTCAAGGTAAGCACAATTACCTTGTCTTGCTAGTTTTGTTTCTTTCCCTTCTTCTTCTTCCTTCTTTTTCTTTCTCTCCTGTTCTCGGTTCCAATGGGGTTCACACTCCAATGCTACAGCCCATATCCATACACACAACTACTTAGAAAACAGTCTTTACTAACTTAGGTTTATGTTATGCTTGTTTAAGGTTTAAAATGAAGCATTACCTTCCAATGGATAGATGGAGTGGTGGACAGCAACCAAAGCAAGATTCCAACCCACCCAATGAAGCCAAATCGGCTGGAACACAAGGCACCAAACAAGGGTTTAGTTTGAATTTTCATTTTGCCAAGTGAAGCTAGAAAAAGATGGGTTTCCAAGATTATTTTTACCTCAAAATGACAAGGAGACGAAGGTGCTTCTAATGGTGGTATTCAAGCTCCAAATGCAGCACACCCATGGAGATGAAAATGGGTGTTTCCGATTTTTGAAAGGAGGAAGATGTTCTCCTTGATGAGAGGAACACAATGGTACAATTTTTGTGATTTTTGGTGAAGATTTGAGTAGTTAACAAGAGGAGAGAAGGTGAGGTTGGTGTGGTGTATGGAAAATCGCCATTGTTGGCGCCCAAGGAGGAAGAAAGAAAATGAAAGAGTGAGAGAGGGGGTTTTGTACGTGAGAGTAGAGGGGGATAGGAGAGAGAGAGTGACTTATTTGCTTTTTATTTTTGTTTGTCTCTAGCACATAAGAAGAGAATTAAGGGAGTGTGAGAGAGGGCAGTAGAAATCGGCCCACACAGCACACACAATCAGATTTTACATTTTTATTTTTAAAAGTGGACACACTAAGTTTAGTTTATTTACATTCTCACCCCACAACTTCCCGGTTTTTACCGTTTTTACTATTTTCTAGTTTAATTGATTTTATTGGTTCTAGACCTTCATTAATGTTTATTAATGACTATTTGGTTGACCAAAATTGTTACGAGTCTATTTGACCCGCTTAAAGTCGTGTTTTCCCGGTTTCCTTGAAAAACGCGCTTTAAGGTTCGTTTGTGCTCTTAATCCGTTTTAAGGATCCGTTTCCTTCGGGATTTGTTCCCTCATGATTATTTAGACATAATTAAGCATCTAAAATACTTATTAACCTAATTAATCACTATTTTTACTACGAGGTATTTCAATCTACCCCCTGAAGAAACTTTGCCCTCAAAGTTGCTCAAGGTTAATGGTTTAATAATTCTTCTCTTTAGGCAACCTAATTGCCATAATGTGTCTTACTACCACCTATGAGGTGTTTACTTCTTCCACATTACAAGCATACACAAATCACTCACAATACGCAACCACCATACACAATACACAATTTCCATACACATCATCATACATTACACATTACCATTGTACATACATACCAATACATTACACATTACACATACATACCAAATACACCTCGCACTACATGTGCCATCAAAGCGTACTACAATACATACACACTATGCAATGCTAACCCGAAGCAATGCAAAAGAAAAATGGCTCTACCCCCCCTTAAAAGGGGTACGCCCCGTACCCGTACCCGCTAAGTACTAGACTATCTAGTCTATGAATAACTGTGGGTACTTCACCTTCATGACGTCTTCTAACTCCCATGTCGCTTCTTCGACATCATGGTTTGACCATAAGACCTTCACCATTCTCACAGACTTATGGCGAGTGTCTCTGGTCTTCCTATCAAGGATTCTAACAGGAGTCTCGACATATCTCATGGTCAGCTGAATGGATAGTCGCTCGGGCTCTAGGACATGAGAAGGATCGGCAATATACTTCTTGAGTTGTGACACATGAAAGACATCATATACACGCCCAAGTCCTCAGGTAATGCTAACCTGTAGGCTACAATCCAACTCTCACTCTCTCGGTGATAGTGTACGGCCCTACAAATTTCGGGCTCAGCTTGCCCTTCTGGCCAAATCGGAATACACCCTTCATAGGTGAAACGCGCAAGAACACTTGGTCGCCCACGGCAAACTCAAGGTCGCGTCGTCACACATCCGCATAGGATTTCTGTCTATCTTGGGATGCTTTCATATTAGCTCGGATTTGTTATACTTCAGCTTGGACTTGTTCTAAATACTCCGGTCCTATGATGACCGCTTCACTCGACTCATCCCAACACAAGGGTGTACGGCAAGGTCTACCATATAGAGCTTGGAAAGGCGACATCTTAATCGAAGCATGATAGCTATTATTGTACGAAAACTCGATAAGATGAAGCTTATCTATCCAACTCCCCTGAAAGTCTAAGGCACATGCTCTAAGCATGTCCTCTAGTGTCTGGATGGTCCTTTCTGTCTGACCGTCAGTCTGTGGATGGAAGGCGGTACTCAGCTTCAATTCTGTACCCAGCGCTTCCCGTGTAGCTCTCCAGTATCTTGAAAGAAATCTGGTATCGCGGTCAAATACGTAGTCTCCGGGACTCCGTGGTGTCTGATAATCTCCTTGTCGAATAGCTCCGCGAGCTTCACTACCTTCCAAGCGTCCTTCATCGGTATGAATCAGGAAACCTTGGTGAGGCGATTGACTACAACCCAGATCATGTTGAGTCCTCCCCTGGCCGGTGGGAGTCCTACAACAAAATCCATAGAGATATCGTGAAATTTCCACTCTGGAATTGGCATCGATTGTACCATTCCGCCCGGTCTATGATGTTCAAACTTCACTTTTTGGCATGTTAAGGATCTCAATACATACTCTGTCACATCTGATTTCATTCTAGACCACCAGAAGTACCTCTTCATGTCTTTGTACATCTTGGAGGCTCCTGGATGGACTGACAATGTAGAAATGTGTGACTCATGCAGGATGTGATCCCTTAGCTCAGCATTGCTTCGGGGGACGCATAGCCTGCCATTCAGCCGAATCAGACCATCTTCATGTAACTTGAAGTCATACTTCTTCTTCTCAAATGTACCATCTGTGATCTTCTGTCTGATTTCGGTCATGTAAGGGTCGCTCAACTGAGCGTCTCACACCTCATCAACCAAGCTAGAAGAAGCGAGTAGCGAATGGAGCAAGTGTGCTCGACGGCTTAGGGCGTCGGCTACAACGTTTTACCTTCCCTTCCTTATACTGCAGGTCGATGTCGTAATCTGAGAGAAACTCCATCCACCTTCGCTGTCTCAAGTTCAATTCTTTCTGCGTGAATACATACTGTAAGCTTTTGTGGTCGGAGTAGATGATGATGCTTACCCCATAGAGATAGTGTCTCCATATCTTCAAGGCGAAGACAATGGCTCCTAACTCTAAACCGTGTGTCGGGTAATGCTCCTCATGCTTTTTCAGTTGGCGGGAGGCGTAGGCTACAACCTTGCCATGCTGCATGAGTACGCATCCCATTCCCTTGCCTAATGCATCACAATACACCTAAATCCCTCTGTGCCCTCTGGAAGTGTGAGAATCGGCGCTGAGGTCAATGAGTCTTTTAGGCTCTGGAATGATACTTCGCACTCGTCTGTCCATACAAACAGTGCATCTTTCTTCATCAGTGTAGTCATGGGCTTAGCGACTTTCGAGAAGTCCTTTACAAATCTCCGGTAGTGACCGGCTAGACCATGAAAGCTCCGGATGTCGGTAACAGTCTTAGGTCTAGGCCATGATCGTACAACTTCAATCTTAGAAGGGTCAACTGAGATGCTTGCGCTTGAGATGACATGATCGAGGAATGATACCTGATCTAGCCAGAACTCGCATTTGGAGAACTTCGCATAAAGCTGGTTCTCGCGCAGTGTCTCAAGTACTTTTCTCAAATGAATTTTGTGCTCTTCTACTGATTTTGAGTACACAAGGATGTCATCGATGAAGACAACAACCGAAGTATCTAACTGCTCACTGAATAGTCGATTCATTAAATCCATGAATTTTGCTGGTGCGTTTGACAAACCGAATGGCATGACTGTGAATTCATAGTGGCCATATCTGGTACGGAATGCCGTTTTCTCTATGTCTTGCTCTCTGATAGCAATCTGATGATACCTAGATCGGAGTTCAATCTTGGAGAAGACTGACGCTCCTTTCAGCTGGTCGAATAGGTCGTCGATGCGTGGCAATGGGTATTTATTCTTGGCTGTGACCGCATTCAACTCGCGGTACTCAATACAAAGTCAGAGGCTACCGTCCTTCTTCTTCACGAAGAGGATCGGTGATCCCCAGGGTGATACGCTCGGGCGTATAAACCCTTTGTCGAGTAAATCGCGTAACTGCTCTTTCAACTCTGTCATTTCTGTAGGTGCCATGCGGTACGGTGCCCTAGCAATGGGACCAGTACCCGGTACAAGATCAATTTCAAATTCTACTGCTCTCTGAGGTGGCATACCAGGCAGCTCCTTAGGGAATACATCGGGAAAATCAGATACAATTGGTACATCAATTGAACTCTGGATCTCTCTCCAGGTCTTGTACATAACACAGATAGACATCATTCCCTTTCTAAGCTCCTGGTACATAGCCATAGCGGAGATGACTGTGGTCGAAGGCTCTCTCGGTCTCTGGCGGTAAGATACAATAACCCCAGAAGGACTCTTGAGCAGCAATCTATGCTCGGCGAGAGAGGTTTGCCCCTTGTGCCGCTCCAACCAGTTCATCCTGATTATCAAGTCGAATCCCAACCCATTAAATTCAATGAAGGAGATGGGAAATGCTTCGCCTTTGATTCGGATCATGGCTGATTTGTACTACTTGGTACACTGTACTCGCTCCTTCGATGGGAGAGTAACCAAGAAGTTCGGTAACTCATCCGCATCTAGCCCCAACCTCTTCACAAAAGATGGTGATACAAAGGTATGAGAGGCGCCAGAGTCAAATAGTACTGAGGCTTCAATGTCGTTCACTGGGAAGGTTCCCGTTAAGATGCGTTGCTTTTACCGGCTTGTGCTTCGGTGAGGATACTCAGGTTACCTTCGGTACCGAGTCCACAACCTATTGAAGTCACAAGTTCGTATGTAATGATGGTGGACACAAGTGGAATTTAAATAATCAACACTGCTCTTTATTGATTAACCAACCATCTACATATCGTGTCTCTAATACACGTTACTAATACATTACATGGTACTACAAACTTAATACTTCCTAAAGGTAAGGTTCAGGCGTCCTGGTTTCATGTGTGTGGCATTGATTATTGCCGGCGGTGCCGTATTCAACTTGATCTTGTTGATCCCGTGATACAGCATCCTAGATTTTCCACCCATGATTAGGACATCTCCTGATCTCAATACCAGTTTCTCTGCGAGGTCCACACGCTTCTGCTCGCTATACAAAAATATGGCGTCATCACCAATGGACCAAGACACTACGGGCACTCCTTGTTCAAGAGATTCCGCTGTCTCGTCCTTGTCTTGGTGTAACCCAAGTCGTCCTTCTTTCTCATAGAAGTTGACGATACAGAGGTCCACTTCAAGTGCGGGGATCGAATCATCTTCACATCGATGTGCAAGTTCTACTGCTTGCGTGACAAGCGTCTGAAATTCTGGGGGTATTGTTGGTGGCGTCGCTCTGTCTTGCATCCGTGTCTCTTGGTATGTCTTGGTATAAGGATTCCAATCCTTTCCCAAGGACATCATCTTCAGCTTCATCTTCGCTCCACCGGGGATTCGGGTGTATAAAATCCTCCTGGACCCATCCCTAGTTCGTTGCATCGTCAGATGATTGAAATTTGTGCATCGGGTGTCAGGTATCCCTTTAATAAAATCATACCTGGTCGATGACCTGACACTGATCGTTGGTGTAGTGGTGAGTGGTGATGTCGGTCTCTTTTGGGTTTGAAGGTATCGGGTAGCAGATATTAAATCTACCAATGGTTATAAATTTCATCTACGGTGAGTTCTAGTCTCAACTAATTCATTTCATACTCCATACATACTTCAATTCATTTACTCATGCATTCACTCAAACCAATACTCCAATACTTAGGCATGCTTCTCAAGGATTCAAGGTTTTAGTTAATTACCTAGGCCGGACTTAGAACCGGACCCATCTCGGTCGATAATGTGGAAGGTAGGCTGCCTCTGAGGTGCGAGCTTCTGAGGACCTCGGGATCCGTGTCTCTACGGGGCCTGCTAGGCTGCAACCTCCTCGCCTTCTCTTTGCTTGTAGTTTTGGAAGTTCCCTTTGGGCTTGGCATTCTCTGGGCACATATTAGCTCTATGTCCCGGTTTTTGACAGTTGTAGCACCGGATTGCTCTCCCTTGGCAATCCATGCCGGGATGGTCTTGGTTACACATTCTGCACACATAGCTGCGGCCATCGGAGTAGTTCTTATTGTACCCGGAGCCAGAACCTAAGGCTTAGAGTGTTAGCACAATTTGTGGGAATACTAGGTATGATAATTACACGAATATGAGTTTAGAATTTAGAAGTTTACCTTAGGTGGGTGTGATCTCTGTGGCTTTGCAGCCACCAGTGCAGAATAAGTGAGCTGAAGAGGCTCAGCTGCTTTGCCCTTCTCAACATGGGCACTGCTCTCACTCAGAGTGTTCTTTTGGGATTGTTGAAAGAACTTCTCTTTCTTCTTTTTCCAGCGCTTGTCTTGGTTCTACTCCTCAGCACTGGTGTTTTTGCTGTTGACCTTGCGCTTAAGCGCCGTTTCCTCATCCCTTAACTGGTATTAGATGGGATTCTTAATTATAAAGATGAAGGTTTAAGGATTTACAATGGTACTAAGGGTTCAACCGATATTTACCTGAAGGGAGGTAAATCTGGTATAGCCCATACCGTACCGAAGACGATGGCTCAGACCGCCATAGAAGCGATCGACCAACACCTGGCCGGTATACCCAAGGCCGGGTAGAAGGCGAAGGATAGAAGTGAAGGTTCGGTAGTACTCATCCATTGACATTTTGTCTGTCATCTTCAAGGCGTCAAGCTCTAGATGTTTCTTGGTTTTTTGACATGTTCTGATAGTATTTGGATCGGAGGAGGGAGGTGAAGGATTCCCAGTCGAATGTGGGGTCGTTGACATGCTTGTTTTTGACTAACTTCCACCAACCAATGGCAGCGTCTTTAAGATAGTAGGCTGCTACTCTCTCACCCAAACTCCAGCAGGAGCTTCGAGGGTTTCAAAGGCTGTCTCCATTTCGGAGAAGTAGGCTTCAAGCTTTGTCGGGTCACTCTCGCCTCTAAAGCATGGAGGTCGGAGTTCAGCTACAGATATTACCCAGTTTTCTTCTCTGGGTGGAGGGGGAGGGATTGGTCCCGCTTGTGTTTGTTGGTTCTGTTGGGTTTGTTACACCACTGTGATTACTTGGGGTAGCATCTGCACTACCGTGGCGGCGACGATCTCAGCTATCGTCTGCGCGCCCGGTCCATCAAATGTCTCTCCTCTAGGTCGGCCTCGACCTCGTCCTGACATCTGAACATGTAACACTCACATTAGGTATTGTAACACCATGACCAATGGTCTTGAATTTAAGCAAGCTATCTCGTTCGTAAGAACGTCACGGGTATCCGTTGTTACCAACAGTCATTCCTAGTTGGGATTCTAGATTTCTGTTTTAAAACGGTTGTTATCCTAACTCGGTAATCCCTATGCTCGGTAATCTTAGGACATCAGAGCGTAACTACGCTCTGATACCACTTTTTGTAACACCCCTACCGCTAACCCCTTACTTACCGTCTAATTGTCCCGTTCATCCTACTACTCGCAGCGGAAATACTACTACTACGGCGGGTGATACAACGCCGCTAACCGCCCATACGTCTAGCAAGGCTTGCACTACAATACAGTAATGGTCTGATGCCTAGAAAATACAGAGTTACTACATTACTTACCAAATACAATATCATATACTTACAAAGTGATTACCGAGTATCCAAGTATATTCAATTACATCCTTTCTCTAGTTTACCAAAAATAATGAGTTTCCACAAGCTACTCATCTATACCAATTCACAAACCACAATATCCAAAAGGGTGTACCCCATGGTACACCGGCTAAACAAAAAGGCGTATAGCCATGTACAACTTGGTACACCTTTCACAATTCATTAATTACATCCAAAAAGAAACCATCTTGATCTCAACAAGTCTTCACCCTTCTCGAGCACCTGTAAATATTAAAAACAGTGCCCCAAGGGGCTCAGCAAAAAGCTGCATATAAACTTCGCATATACCGTGTGCTAACTAGGGTACGCCGACTATTTAGGGTCGACTATACATGCGGTTCATTATTTACATGCATACATGCTACACATATAACAATACATCCATACAATTACAATACACAACCAAAGGCAACAAACAAGCCAAACAGTAATGCAGTAGCATACACAGTACTTACCTTCTCAAGGGTTAGCCAATTACACATCCGGGTTAATCGGATGTTCATTACTCTTTTACTCATTTCACAATACTTACACAAACATACTCATACTTTACTTACTTACTTTTCCATACTTACTTACTTACTTACTATTACTCATGTTAAGTCGGTATGACCTCCGGGCAGGGACTACACCGTCCCACCACCGGGCTTTAGGTGGCTCACTAATCCAGGATGCTACCCATTTAAGGGGTTTGGGCCGTGGAAAAGATTAAAGCCAGTACTTGGATCGAACATCTTGTGTATCCGCCTCCTCACGCGTGGCCGAAACTATATCGGACTTCTACTCATTCCAATTTACCAATTTATTATGTTAGATTGGTTAGCTTGTTAGGAATTAGTTAGAAGTCCATCACAATTATTCGGTCACTACAATGTACATTCAAGCATACACACATTCATTATCATCCATACATTTCATGAATTATACAAACTATGATTTAAGATAATATCCAACAAGGAACAATATGATATAGGCACAAGTAAGCATAATAACTCCGATTTGTGCGTTTATCTTATTTAGGTGATCAATTAGCACACAACACACAAATCAGAGTAACCAAGGTAGTATACGGGGCATGAGAAGTTCATACCGTTCACCGTTGTACTTGCAATCGACTTTCTTTGGTGTTCACAATTCAAGTCCTATAACATACATGGAGTTGTATGGTTAATGACTTATTATTATTCAAACCTTATTCCATTACCATTCCCTAAGTATACTTACTAATTCTTACATGTTACAAGTGGTTATGAATCTATTTCATAATTTAAGTTTACTTTCTTACTCATGTGCAAGTTCTTTTATTATTCTTAACCACAATGGTATATACACCTATATATATATATATATATAGTGTGTGTGTGTGTGCATATATATTTATATGTACATATGATTACTATAGTTAACATTTTTTTTATAAGTTTGGGCCGACCGACCCACCGGCCGACCCAAACCGTTGGGTCGGTCCATTCCAGTAACTTTTCCGTCCTCCAGACTTTACCCGACCGACCCACAGCCCTCTGGGTCAGTCCATTATAGAAACATTTTTGTTCGTTAAAACTTGCCCGACCGACCCGACCGACCCACGGCCCTATGGGTCGGTCCATTCCAGAAAGTTTCGTTCTAGTGATTTATGCCCCGACCGACCCACGACCGATCCAACCTCTGCGTCGGTCGGTAGCAAAACTTGTCTACAGATTTTGTTTTCACTTCTTTTTCTTACCCATTTCTTCCCCAATCTTCCTACAAGTAACCCCACATGTTTTCACACTAATTAAACACTCTAAATCATCTTAGTTCATCCATTAACTCCTTACTCTTTTCTATACTAATTCACACACCTAATTTCACAAGTTTCATTTCAGCACTTACACTATTTTTTTCCCTAGTTGTGTTTTGCTACAGATTTTGGCTCTCACTTCCTCCCTTCATGGTTTCCTCTCCTAATGCCGTTCCTAAGGTTTAAAATTCATTACCTAACTCTCTTAACCGAACCACAACCTAGCTCCATTCAAAATCTATTTTCAAAGTGTCTTTCCACTCATTTCTAGTTCTTAAGTGTTATAGGTTCTAGACAAAATTTGACATAGTCTCCCCTATATTTTTACATTCTCACCACATTATTTTCACTCAAATTCCTCATTCTTATCACCTGTTTACAAACAATACTAATACACAACTATCCAATACAATTACTAGACATTAACACCCATTAAATTCCTGCACTCACACATTTCTTTCCTTAAGGTTTTAACAGGTTTTTAAACGTCATTTAAAACTTCAAAACTGTTACATTACCTTTCCTCATTATATTACAACACACCTACTACTCAAACCCAATTACATTACTCATTTCAAAGGCCTAAAAACTGTTACATTACACTTTACAAAACTAGTTCAAGGTAAGCACAATTACCTTGTCTTGCTAGTTTTCTTTCTTTCTTTCCCTTCTTCTTCCTTCTTTCTTTCTCTCTTGTTCTCGGTTCCAATGGGGTTCACACTCCAATGCTACAGCCCATATCCATACACACAACTACTTAGAAAATAATCTTTACTAACTTAGGGTTTATGCTTGTTTAATGTTTAAAATGAAGCATTACCTTCCAAGGATAGATGGAGTGGTGGACTGCAACCAAAGCAAGATTCCAACACCCAAATGAAGCCAAAATCAGCTGGAACACAAGGCACCAAACAAGGGTTTAGTTTGAATTTTTGTTTTGCCAAGTGAAGCTAGAAAAAAATGGGTTTCCAAGATTATTTTTACCTCAAAAGGACAAGGAGATGAAAGTGCTTCTAATGGTGGTCTTCAAGCTCCAAATGCAGCACACCCATGGAGATGAAATGGGTGTTTCCGATTTTTGAAAGGAGGAAGATGTTCTCCTTGATGAGAGGAACACAATGGTACAATTTTTGTGATTTTCGGTGAAGATTTGAGTAGTTAACAAGAGGAGAGAAGGTGAGGTTGGTGTGGTGTATGGCAAATCGCCATTGTTGGCGCCCAAGGAGGAAGAAAGAAAATGAAAGAGTGAGGGAGGGGGTGCTGTAGTGTGAGAGTAGAGGGGGATAGGAGAGAGAGAGTGACTTATTTGCTTTTTATTTGTTTGTCTTCTAGCACATAAGAAGAGAATTAAGAGAGTGTGAGAGAGGGCAGTAGAAATCGGCCCACACAGCACAAACAATCAGATTTTACATTTTTATTTTCAAAAGTGGACACACTAGTTTAGTTTATTTACACTACTCACCCCACCCCAACAACTTCCCGGTTTTTACCGTTTTTACTATTTTCTCGTTTAATTGATTTTATTGGTTCTAGACCTTCATTAATTTTTATTAATGACTATTTGGTTGACCAAAATTGTTACGAGTCTATTTGACCCGCTCAAAGTCGCGTTTTCCCCGGTTTCCTCGAAAAACACGCTTTAAGGTTCGTTTGTGCTCTTAATCCGTTTTAAGGATCCGTTTCCTTCGGGATTTGTTCCCTCATGATTATTTAGGCATAATTAAGCTTCTAAAATAATTATTAGCCTAATTAATCACTATTTTTAATTACGGGGTATTTCAGCCCCTTCTTCTTGAAGAATTTCCTGTTGAAGGTTTAGTGTTAATAATCAATTTAAGCATTAAGCAGTAAGTAAGCAACCAATTCCCATTTAAAGTTTCTTACTTTCCCCGCTTGCCATGGCCGCTAGAAGTCACTCCCCCATCCTCGCCCTCGAGATTCTTCCTCTTCTTCCCCTAGGCCTCATCTCGAGTCTAAAGCATCAGCTCGGTCGCCGGCGCAGCGTCGTAGCACTCCTGGATGGTGGTGATATGTATAGCTCCCATGAAGCCCTGAATATGGAACTTCAAACCTCCTCTAAACTTCTGGATCTTCACTGTGTCTGAGTAGTCAACCCCTGGGATGAAGTCCAGTAGACTGATGAACCACGCATAGTACTCGTCCACTGTTTGACTCCCCTGCGTCAGAGTCTCAAACTCCTGACGCTTCCTCTACTTCAAAGGCTCGAGGTAGTACTTGTCCCGAAGTACTTGCACGAATGATGTCCAACCGAATCCCGGTGTAGCTCTGTGGTGGTTCTTGACCGACTGCCACAAAATGTATGCAGCATCCTTCAGGTGGAAGGATGCGATGTCAACCTTCTGATCCTCAGGAACCCGTACAGCTCGAAACGCCTTCTGGTGCTCCACGATGGATCTCTCTAGTGAAGCAGGGTCCGGCTGTCCGAGTATGTCGGTACTCGTGCGTCAGCTACGCTCTTCAGCCAATTAGTCTCTCTGGGTTGTGGTGGGAGGGGTATGGCTCCCGCAAACTGTGTCCCTAACTGAGCTGCGAAGGCAGCCATGGCCGCTGTCAAGCCCGGTATCTCTGGGACATCCTCTGGTGTCTCGCCACCACTCCCTTTGCCGCCTCCACGGCCTCTACCACTTCTCGACATCTATAGGATGGTAAACTATCATTACTACTCGGTATGATACCGTAATTGCATTCACAATCACAAATGTGCCAGTAAGGCTGATTTTCTAACGTTAAGGTATTCCTAAGGCATCTATAAGTCATGGATCCTCACAAACGTTCCCATATTCCCAAAATTCCTATGCTCACTGTTCTTGACTCAGTATCTCGTCATCAGAGCGGTACTCCACTCTGATACCAATTTTTGTAACACCTCTAATCCTAATCTCGTATTACCGTAAGTTGTAGCATAAATTAAAGACGTAATTCGCAGCAAAAAATTAAACTAACTATCGTATTGGTGTACACACGCCGTCACTCACCCTTGTGAGTAACTAGCCAATCTCATACCGTCAAACTAAACTTCATACTCATAGCCGCTGTGATGACTAGATACCGATCAATCACAAATACAACCCAAATCCAAAACCGAACAAGTGAGCAACTAAGTCAAAATACATTCGAATCCCCATAATGAAATACATAATAAGTCTAAGAGTTTGATACACAGAACGATGCTAACAACCCAGCATCCCGCACTCCGGCTTCACGATCCGATCAACAACCTGAAATGTGTTGGCCCCAAACGGGGCTCAACAAACTATATGCTGGTATGCTAAATGTAGTCCTTGAATCATTCGGATCCCTTAGGTCATTTTAGCCATCTTGACATGCAGTTCATTTCATGCTTTTCCAATTTACAATAATAGTAAACAACTGTAAATGCTTAAGTAAACACACAAAGTTCATCCAACAATATCATCACACAAACAGTAAAGCAATACCAAACGAGATACGCACTTTAGTTAACTGTCCTCGTTACTTGTCCTTGAGGCCCCGTTGTTCTTTTAACCAACCACTTAATCCTCTTAATTAATTTCCACCTCGAGTGTCATGTTAGGACAACCCTTAATAACTTGATAGTGTTTGATAACACTGGACAGTAGTCCCTGGGTCCCAAAAAATGGAACCATTCACCAACGAACCCTTTGGTCCTGGTCTTATCTTATTTGCTTTTGAAAGCATCCAATTCGGCCGAAGCCTGCGCCAACAGTAGTGCCCTCTGCCATCATCCAGTGTGGATGTATGGATTCCTTGAGTGACTCTACAATACTTGACTGCCAGTTAGGTTCTCATGATACCAAAAGGTCATCTAAGTCATGTTCGAGTTTAGACGTGTAAACTTCCAGTCTAAAAGACGTTCGCGTAAAATAAAACACAATGGTGTCGAGTAATATAATTCACATGATCATATGCATAAATCATATATATCACTCTTAAACAATTAAACATACAACGTCTGGACCCAAGGAAACCCTCAGGACGTTCAGACCACACAATTAACATACCGTTCACCGAAATAAATGCTAGCGTGACGTTTCACATTCTCCAGCTAGTCCTCGAAATACTGTTATACGTGCATGCATATACCGAGTAACGTTAATACAACCAGCACTAACTACTACGGTATATTAATACAGAGCTAATACCCCCGGTATCTTAACCCCGTATGTTTATCAGTTTCTCCCGGTTATTAAACAGTTATTCGAGGTCGTTTAACAGTTTGTTGTCTTATGTAGTAAGCACATGTCATAATGAGTTCGTACTTTATAATATCTCTAACTCATTGATAGTAACTTAACGACCGTTCCCACTCATTTCATATAATTACATAATTCGAAGTGAATTATAGTTCCATCTTATAATAATGGTATACGATCTCTTTTATGTTAGATATATCCACTTGCAACGTTTTAGTATTAGGTATTACTTACTAAGATTATAGTCTTAGTTGAATAAGTTGTTACATGTAATGTGTTATTATAACATCCTACTTGAATTATAAAAATCATTTATATAATAACTCCTCTTTGTTATTTCATGTGTAGGACTTATAATTCTATTTATGTATTTATTCATAAATCTTTTACTAAAGATTCACCTTAGTGTTATACAATGTATTGTATACATTATAGCATTCCTTATATAATAAGGGTTCTAAACATATATTATACTTCCCAACTCTTTAATTTAATCTCATCAATTTATATGATTGTTTATAAGGTATAATTAGTATTATTTACCCATTTTACAACATACTCTTTCATACCTTAATACAATGTCACACTATTCAATTTCCAACCTTATATTATAAATCTATAATACACTTTACTAATTTGCACCAGCCACTCTTATTTCCGGTAATAACATTCCTTACCCATTAACTTTTATTAATTAATTACAGCATCACCCTTAAATGTTATACTTGTTACATTTTAACCTTATTTAATTTATAACCCAAGGTTTCAATCAATTTTTATTCATTTCCAAACAGCCCCCTTACTGTTCGGTTTTCACTACCTAAACCCACAATCTTTATTAATTACATTGTAGCCCACTTTAATTTTATAACTTACAATTTGATTTCTAGTACTTTATATTATATATATTGCTTTATTTAATTCCAAAATCAATCCCATAATTTTCATAAATTCGTAACAGACCCCTAAGCTCCTTTTACTCTCGGTTTTGACCCCATAGTTTGGTTAATTACATATTAACCCCATAAGTTTTATAATTGTTACAATTTAACCTCAAAACTTTATATTATATCCTTCAATTTATTAAATCATAAAAATCAATTTCTCCTGTTATTTTATTTTGGTCAAACCTCAATACTGGTCAAGGTTGACCACTAGGTTACTCCTTTGACCATATTTTCACAATTTATGAATTTACCCCACTATTTATCGTTTATTTGCGTTGGTGTTTTAGCTTATAAATTCATTTTTAATTTTCTAATCTATTAAACAGCACCCATTTCAGTTTTTATACAGTTTCAACACCCCATAATTGACTTAATTACAATTTGACCCCATTAATAAGTCTTCTATTCATTTTAGTACTTATAAGGTATATAATTCCTTAAAATCATATTTCCAACTTTATAAAATATTACTTAGCACCTATAACTATATTTATGTTCCTAGGTACTTATTTCTACCATATTTACGGTTTATACCCAGATTTTGCATAATTTATTTTAACACCTCTAAATCTTTATATCTTGTCACTTAAATGCCTTAAAACTTAACCAATCATTCCAAAAATTAAATATAAGTTTATATACATATCTAGGTCATTAAGGACCCCTAGTTACAGTATATTCTCTACTGTAACATGTTTATACCCCCAAATTTTATAAAAATTGCATTTTAGCCACATAACTTAACAAACTTGCTATTTAAGTGTTTGAACCTTGTTTCAACTTACCCAAAAGTCATACTATAGTTTTATAAACATAATCAGGACATTATAAGCCCCTTTATACAGATGGATATCGGCCATAATTAATTTCAACCTATAATTCACAAAAAATTACATTTTTACCCCATTTTCTTTATAAAAATGACCCTTAAGTCATTATTTCATTCACCAACTTTTCCAAACTATTTTACAACATATTAGGTTCATTCCTAGGTCTTACTAGACCATATTAACATTAATTTCGGCCTTAATTAATCTACCACAATAATAACACTTAAAAGTGTTAAAAATGTGTTTTAAGGGCTAGAATCTTACCCTTGTAGCTCCAAGCTTGTTTTTCTCAACTCTTTACTCACGGCCCTATTCATTATGTAGGGGTGAGTCAGTTTATTTCACCAAACAATAGTTTATAAGCTGATCCAAGAGTTTAGTAGCTTAAATCATGGTTTACCTTCACAAAATGATGTTTCTTGACAAGTGTGTTCCTTGAACCTTCGGAAACCAAACTGTGGCTTAAGCTCACTTTTAGACAGGTTTGAATACATGCATAAGAGATCTTGTTAGGGTCTTTGAGACTCCATAACATAAGGAAAGATTTAGAGTACAAAAATGTGTTTTAAGAAGATGATGTTACCTTTGAGGTTCTAGGATGAGTTTCTTCACTAAAATTCGGCTACAATATGGAATTTAGGTGAGTATTTCGTCCAAAAAAGATTAAGGACTAAAAAGGTAGATAAGGAGTTCAAAAGAGCTAGTTATGACTTACCCTTGAAGTCACTTTTGGAGTTGGTTCTTGCCTTGATTTTTGGCCAACAAGATGAGCTAATGTAGCTTAATTTTACACATGAAAAGATGGAGAAAAGTGTGTAAATATGCTGGGAAATTTCGACCATAATTGATAGAGAGGAAAGATGGACTTTAAAGCTTGTTTTTATACCTTAAGTTGATTTAAGGTTCCCTTTGCTTCATGGGCTGTTGATGGACGAATTTTATGCTCCAAAATGTCTTGGAAACAGACTCAAAAAGTGCTGGAGAAGATCTCTTTAAGTTCTTTTTGTGTTTGTGAGAGAAAAAGAGAGATTTGAAGAGAAAAAGGAGATGAGTTTACTTCATCTTTTGAGAGTTCTAGGTGTTCTTCATGCTCTCAAGGAAGAAGATGAAGAAATCAGATAGGGAGTGGGAAGGGAGCAGTACGGCAATGGGAGGATGAGAGAGATAAGGAAAGTTGACTTACTTGTCTTAAAGAGAAAAAGGGTGTTTTTCTTTTTCTTTTTATGTTATAATGTAATGTTGTGTCTTAATATGTTCTAGACTTATAATTTGTACACTAGGACTTATATCATGTATTAGTTTGTGTCCAATATGATTTTTTTGTCCTAAAGTGTGTTAATTTATGATTTAATTTAAGATTATTTGGTATACTTACTAGTCCTCATGATTAGTAAAATACATCCTTTGACTAACTCTTTAAGTTGGTGCTTTATTTAATGTAACGATGTGTTACATGTTATACTAATTTTAGGAGTAGTTTTCTCCTCATTAATATTCCTAATTAATTTTAGGATTAGTTTTCTCCTTATTAATATTCCTCATTAATATTAGGAGTAGTTTTCTCCTTATTAATATTCCTCATTAATTTTAGGAGTAGTTTTCTCCTTATTAATGTTCTCTCCTTGTTTAGAGAGTTTATGTATAGTTTAATGTTCATCTTGGACTATACATTTTTATAATAGTATTCCATATTGAATATTGACTATTAGATGGCTAATGAATGATTATTTCCTTTTATTTAAATTACCTCTTTATTAATTAAGGTAATTAGTGTTTGAGGTATTTCATTATTAAGTATAGACATCTGATATGTCTCAATATCTTCGAGAAAACTGTGAAGAGCAATAAGCAATAAACAGTAACTCTAGATGCTACATAAACCTCAGACTAAAGATCAGTTAGAAAGAATAGTTCATACGCTTGAAGGCATACTAGAAGCATGAGCATTAGATCTCCACAGAAACTGGATAGACCAGCTACAACTCATTGAGACCGTGTATTCCTAAATTATAAGGATACAAAGGGATGTACAATACATTGAGAAGAATAAAAAGGGAAAACTAAGCCCTAAGGTTGTTAGAGTCACGCAGCAGAAGCTAGTAGACCTGTACCTTAAAGGTTTGACATACCTAACGAACGGGAAAGGAACGATGTATCTCACATCTTCCAGTTAAATAAGATATATGACTTATCTACTGAATGCATTAGAGCCTTAGAGGTTAGACCAGAACCCATCTATGAGATTGGTATAAATACCGATAAGAATCCTTGATATAGATACTAAACCATTAAAATGGTTAAGACCCTCTGGTCGGATCATAATGTGAGATAGACTACATGGAAGCTAGAGTGCTCCATGAGACCTAAACATCTTGAACCAATGTTCAAGGATGATATATTTTTGATTACGTGGGCGTAATCCATTTTAAGGGGGGTAGAGCGAAAAACCACTTAGCGTATGTTTACATACCGAGTACGTAAACTACGGCATGCATAGCACAAAAGATTTTGTTTTAATGCTTGATGCGTATGTTACATTAACATATGTATACATTCTTAGCTTAATTATGGTTGTTGCACACAGAAGATGCGAATACCATACGTATTACATACCTACCTTGTTAACTCTGGTGTGAGAATACAAGTGAAAAGGAGTAGAGAAACTCGAGGGGAATTAAAATCCCTATGGTGTATATTGATATGAGACCGAATATGGTAATAGTATGATGTATGAATCGGTGTGAAATCGATGTAGAACCTAGTAGGAATTAAATTCCCAAAGTAATTTACTGAGAGGTGAATTGAGAATGACTTATGGATTGAGTTCCATAATATAGAGATGTATTGATTTATGATTATGACTAGAATGACTAAAAGATAGAAAATTTAAAATGATTGAATTATTTGATTGTTTGAAACTGAAGTGGGAAGTCAAACTTGATTTGCTAGCGATCAAGGGAAACCGTACACGAATTGGGGTGGAAGGATAGTTTAACACTAACGCTGATCACGTTAGGGTTGAATGATGCCCGAAGCATAAGTGGTCACAATTAATCTTATTAAGAATAGACGCAGGTAGCATAAAGTGGAATCGAAGTTGACTTGTATTTTCAAATAAAGGATTTTCTTTTACTTGGCCTCGTAAAAAGGATTTTCTTTTACTGAGTCTCACTCACTAGCCGAGGACGTATGTGCCTTTGTCTTCCGACCGGTGACATGAGGAGAATAGAGTGGTTTTGTATTACTCACTCACTAGCCGAGGACGTTTGTGCCTTTGTCTTCTGACCGGTGACTTGAGGAGAATATGACAAAAAGTATGTGATTGTTTTGATCTTCCAAAGGATCGTGGACCAGAGAGCGTAAGTGTCCTATAGTGTGACCGGTACCTGCAGATGATATTTTGTATTACTCGCCCACGAGCCGAGGACCTGTGAACCTTTGTCTTCAGACCGGTGACATGGGGAGAATGCAACAAAGAGTATTTTGATTGGTATACATGTAGATACATGTTGTGTGGTATATGTAGTATACGTATATGTAAGACCTTATGAGTCTAAGCGTTGTATGTATAGACATGATCTATATGATCTATGGTATGAAGTTATCCAAGTATTTTAATGATATAAGATGCATGGGAACTTTAGGGACAAAGTTCTTTTAAGAGGGGTAGATTGAAATACCCCAGACCTAAACATGGTAATTAAACATCAAGTTATGATGTAATAAGGCTAAAATATGCCTTAGAAACATTGGTAAACAAGTTAAACCATAGAAAACATAAAAATACACCATAAGGATAATTTATGCAAATACTTGCTCAAGACCTTGTGTAACCTTGGTTATGACCCAAAGTGCAAGCCTAGACCATGTTAACATGCTAAATAACATGTTAAAATAATTACCAAAGAAAACCATGCTCAAAAACAAGTAAAAACACAAATTGTGCTTTAAAACTCCTTAAAGCACATTTTTGAAAAATTGTCTTATAAATGAGTTTTGAGTAGCAAATTGACCTAGTATACACCTTAATCATCTTGTGTACTACTTATTATCACATTAGGAAGCCTAATTAAAAAAATCAGGAATTTGGGCACTGATCGGTGAATAGTAACTAACCGGGACTGTATTCCAGTTTGGCCAAATGACCAAACTACCCCTCCCAATAAATATCTTCTATGTGCTGGCACCTCACTGTACATGCCCAGCACTTTCCCTTCCAATTTCCCCAGCCATATGTGAGTGCAAGTATATACACACACTACTTTATACTTTAAGTCACTATTTACCTTTTCTCACTTTACAAAAGCAATTCTCTCCCACATCTCTCCTGCTCCAGCGATTTCTTGAGCTCTTCAATTTGTTCTCCAGGTTCTTGCTGGGTTCTCACGTTTTTCCACCCAACTTCTTCATCCAAAGTCCAAAATCTCTCATTTTGGTCTTAAAAGTTTGGTTTTATCTCCTTGTGGCAACCTTTGTCTTCTACCATCATTTGGAGCTCACTTGCTGCTAAGGAATATCACATTAGAGGGCTGAACATGGAGGAACCCATTGTGTGGTTGCTTCCCTTTTTCTATTCAAACTAATGTAATCTACTGTCTTAATGTTCCTTGCTCTTCTTCACTTCATTTGGGTTGAAACCCTAACTCACTAGCCCTCATCTCTTCTCCATGAGTTCACGCCATTTTCAAGCTGCTTCTATTCTTTGGAGCATTGCAAAAAAAAAATGGTGGCTTCTAATTCAATTCCAAGAGCAATTAAGGTAAGGTTATTTCCTAGCACAAATGGTGCTTTAAGGTTTTTCTTATCCATCAATTGATCAAGCACTTATATACCTCTTCATTCTATGATTGTGGTTGCCGAAATTCAGTTTATTCATCCTTGTTTGGTGGCCGAAATCAATTGCCCAAGTACTTAAGAAATTGCCTCTAAAGTAAGGTAAATGCTTTACCTAAGTTTAAGGTGTATTATGTAGTCATCTAACTTAATAATTATGTACATTGGTTGATAAAGTACCTAATGGTATTATAGGCCCTGAGTGTGAAGTGTAGAAAGTGAATTTGGAAGTGGAAAAGCAAAAGAGGAACCAAAACTTAATTTTTTTTAATAAGCATTTGCAGAAGATGGAGAGTTTATACCCAAAACCTAAGGAACCAAAGGTTAATGTACTAACCTTAATGTCTATCATTAATGTGTTCGAAATTTTTGGGTTGGGTAATCAAAATGTGAATAAAAAATATGTGCTGGGAAGATGTGTTTGAATGCTATGAGAGAGAATTGTGATCTGTGCTTTTAATGCAATGATGAATTGCTGTTTGATTTAAGGGCCTAAGTTATGTCATTTAAGAGCCTAACTGCTATGGAATTTAAGATTATTGCACCATATTATGTTGATTGTGAATGTTTTGGATTTGGTAATGACATAGAAATTTGGATGTGCTACCGTAGTAACGAAGTTATGACAAATTTTGGGTAGAAATGAATTAACTAAGGTGTTGTTATGAGTTAGAATGACCTAGAGTTGATTAGGAGGAATTAGAGATTAAATGGGTAAATTAAACATACCAAAACTATGGTATAAGGAGTGTATTGAGTTGTGCAAAAATCTGTAGGAAAATGATGTAGGATGCCTTGAGATGGTTTAGGTATGAGCTAGAGTGTATAACCTTGAGAATGATGAGTAAATTGAGTAATGGAGATGAAAATGTCTAAGAAGGATTTGGTATGGTAAGAATGATTGAGAGTAAGATGTAAGTTGTCATGTGAATGGCTATTAATACATTAGTGAGTATAGGAAGGGAAATAAGTTATAAATGGTTAGTATGACCAAGATGTGTAAGAATAATGGAGTATAAATGATGGTGAGTGAAACAATTGGGTTAGTAAAGGTTGTGAGCAAATGTACATCTTAGAAACCTAGGAAACTAAGTTGCAAGTGTTAGGAAAATAAGAATGGGGATTTGTGTAATATGATCAAAGATTAAGTGATGAGTTTGGTCAATGGATTAGGAAGGTTTAAAGTATTATTATGGTGTTAGGACATGCTAGGATACATGTGGAAATATTGGAAAAGAAATGGGCAAAGAAACAAGTTTAGAATGACAATTAAAACTATCAATGTTGCAGGATAGTGCATGGTCCGGGACCTAGTCCTTGTATAAAGACCTGGACCACACAAGAAAATCCTCTGAGAGAAATCTGTAGCTTTGGTCCAGGACCTAGGTCCAGTACATAGTCCCGGACCACACGTTAAAAATACCCGAGAGTTACTGAAATGAATTGGTCCGGGATGTAGGGTCCGGACCATGTCCCGGACCACCCTAAAAATGTGACCGTGAGTTAAAAAAATGAAGTTAAATGAATGGGTTTGATTGGTATTGTTATTGTATGATTGTTAGGACTTGTTTAGTGACATGTAATAATCATTTGAATGATTAAACAAGTATAAAATTGAATGTGAAAGTTTAGAACTTATGATCATATAAGTAAAGTTAAGGTTAAAGAGACAACGGGGTTAATTACAGGCGTACTAGTCGTTTAAATACCATATTGTCTTGACGTCAATAGAAACACTTGGAATGTTATCAGCTATTCGAGAATTATCCGAGGAGCGTGAGGCAACACGCTAAAGCAGTTCTTTTGTGAACGATATGGTTTTCTTATAGCTTGCTTGCTAATGAGCTGTCCCTTGGTTTGTGAGCTGTGTGTTTATATGTTATGACTAAACAAGATAAGGCATGAAACCGGTTTACCGTATTTTGTTGTGTATTCATATTATACTTACACGACTTACCTTTGAGTTTACTTACTAACTTCGGTTTATAAACAAACGTGAAAGAACATGAGACACTCCCTGTTTGGTTGGTGAATATTCGAAAGAGGTTTAACTAACGAACATTGTCTTTGAGACTTCTACTAACTAGAACTTCGTGGTGAGGAATCTGGGACTAAGTCTGGTCATGCATGGTTAGCTAGGAGGTCTGTATCTATATCAGATTCAACTTCCATTGAGACTTCTCTTCGGACTTGTTGCCTAGAGTCGACCAACAGACTCGGCCACCTTGGATTACAGTTCAAGGTGGGAGGCAGATTAAGATAGTGCGGTGGGATCACCTAAACCAATGGAGCTAGTAAACTTATTCGCTAGGGTTACTTTTGATTCGACAAAAATAAACAATGGACTAAGGTACAATCAGTTATAATTAAATAACGGTTGCCATTATGAGATAATATTAAACACGGGAATTAAATGATTCTCATAACTAAGGGGTTAAAAAGCTAACTCACTTATTTAAGAATCATCCATTACGACGTTCGGTCTGTTTGAGCTATGATTATTTCATATGAATGTGTTGTGTGTTATCGTACTTCTTATTATTGTATGTATGATCAATCAACTGCATGTATACGACAAAATAGTCATGTGTAGCCCCGTTTAGCTTGTGGGCTGCACGTTAATCATACCAGCGAAGGTGCAGAGCCCCTCGGGGCATTCATATTATTTTTCAGGTAAGCGACAGAAAACTACCCACCCTGTGAGTAGGAGCGGGTAGACGTACTTCAAGTTTTACTTTTGTTATACGAGTTGTGCATGTATGCTCGTATTGTAAATGAGTAGACGGTTGTAGTAAACCGTGTTAGTGTATGAGATACTTGATACTCGATATATATTTTGGTGTAAGTATTGTAAGTATTTAAGTTTGGTATAGTCGGGTCCATCAGACTGTAGCTTGAAACTGGAGAATGTAGTATGCCTAGTTAGTCACGTGGGTGACGACGATAACACCAAACTTATTAGAATTTCTGCTGTAATGTTACGTTACAATGTGGAGGTTTAAGCGACAATCTTGGTAATAATGGTAGGGGTGTTACAGATTTGGTGCTTCGATCAAAGAGTCACTCATACTGAAAAAAACCTTGTGAGGTAAGGTTGTGCTCATTCTCTCAGGGTCCCTTTGGTATGATGCAACATGTTGATAACAAGTATGAAGCTTACAATTCATGTTTCAGATCTGATACTTTCAGTTGACGCTCATTAACTAACGAGTTAGAGGTCTTTTATTGGGTTATAACGGGGCTGAGGGGTAAGACGTATGTCACAAGGGATAGAATGATTTATTTGGGAATTGTGGAGCTTTTATGTAATAGAGGATATGTTTCACCTTTGCCATGGGTGGAATGATTGGACAGATTTTGATAACCTTTTAATGGTTTCTACGGGACATCATTGGTCCTTTTTATTTGGATTTCTCCCTCTTGCCTCTTCTGGTGTTTGGTTTGAACTTTCTTCTCAATTTTGTGTTTTGAAATTACATTTAGCTCATCGACTTTCTTAAGTGTTCTATACTTTGTATTTTGGCTTTCAGCTTTGGTGTCGCATTGATTCAAAGATCTTCTTGAACTAGTGTTCTTTTCAGTGTTTGACTTTGGAGTTGCATTGACTCACTGATCTTTTTGAACATTTCATTTGTTGTTTTTGTGAAAAATGGTGGGAAGGGGCCATGGCTCCAACTATTTTTTTTTCCTCGATTGCAAAGGTAGGTAAGTATATATGGGGTGGAATGTTGTGGAGTTTTTTTCAAAGAAAGAGTTTTTCATGAAAGGCTCAGCGGGGCTCACTAAGAGATTATGTGCCGGGTAGTCAAAGCTTTTTGGTTCTGTGGAGATTTTAGTTCCTAAGTGCCTTGTCATTCTCATTAGTTAACGAATGTTTTATTAATACTTCTCAGATCTTTGCATGAATCACAATTCATGTCTTGCTATCAACATTGATCTCACTCTAAATTATGCCTCTCCATGTGCTAAAGGAATGCACATGTCTCTCACGGTTTAACCTTAACTGGATCACTCTACCTTCTCTCGTTGTTCAGTGGATTGTCCAAAATGCTCGCTCGAAGTTCAAGAGAAAATACCGCTCTTCGCACACTACTCACTTGATTTTGGTGCTAATTTTGATTAGACCCTTGTGTTCATCGACGGGTCGAGAGTTTAGTGGTTCACACACCCTGTTCAATCAATCTCTCAAGATTTTCCCTAAAGATATCGTTTCTATACGGGAGTACATGAATGCAACTATCTTCAATGCAATCTATTGTGGTAATATGGAATTACTATGTATATGATTCATGAAATGTTGAAAATGATGAATGAAGATGGTTGACTTTGGATTTGACTTAATATTTTTTTTGTGGTTGTTTTGTTTTTGGATGCAATGCATGAGTGGTAAGGTTATGACTAGTGTCGCTTGAGTCATTTCTAGTTGATGATAACTCATCTCATCTCTATTGGCTCTGATGACAGTCTTGGTTACTTGCTTTGATGTGAGACGAGCTGTCTTGGAATGATGTTTGGCTGAAGGTTGGCTTTTGAGTTACAGACTTTTAGGGAGTGACAACTCCGGCATGGTAGCCCATTGGTCATTGATGCACGTGGCAATATTGGAATTGGGAAGGCTCGAACTCCCTTCTGTTTTCTGCTATCCTACTGATGATCTGGATATTAGGATGAATGTCGGTGCATGATAAGTGAGGACAAAACACGTGGTTGTGTAATGCTCATAGTGTGGACGGGATTTAGCAAGAGTGATGATTTTGAAATCACTGAAAGTGTATGTGACTCTTTTTTTTCATGAATGCAATGCATGTGTTTTGCTTTGCTCGGTTGCATTTTTTGGCATTGTTTATTTCAGGGATGTCTCCTGTAGATACCGTGAATTTTCACCCCATAAAGCAAGTTTTATGAATGATAAATAGATGTGAGGAGTCACTCCTTATTGATTCTTTTCATTAAATGTGCATGCCAAAAGAAACTAAGTTTTGGAAAAATAATTTTGAAAACATTTATTTTCAAAGTGGTGGATTTTCTCAATATGAATTTTTGACGCTCGATCATTCGCAAATAAAATAGGGAGCGGGGAACCCTTTACACATTGATCTAAATAAATTCAAAGGGAATGTATGAACATATACATGTAATCTATTCGGAAATGGATAAGAGAGAAAAGAATCATGAGGGAAAACCTATACATCATCATTCCTAAAAAATCATTAAAGGGGAAAAGTTTGAGTTAAACTTTTTCTGAACTCTTCTGATCCATTTTCGGGCTTCTGACTGCTTATGCTCGGGCTCCTAGTTGGCTGCTCGCTCGTCTTCGGGCTCTTGACCGGCGGCTCGCTCATCTTCAGGCTCTTGACTGGTTGCTCGCTCGTTGTGAGCCTCGATTTTAAACCCTATCTTATGTGGATTAAAGCTGATTAGGATCTAATCGGGTTTTAGGTCCACCTATAACCTAAGATTAATAACTATGTCGTAAAACAATAATTATTAAACCTAAGCTAGCTCACTGGAACCTATTATGAGTCGCCACCTAATTTTAACCTAGATCAAATTAGGAAAGGAGAGTTCGGGTTCGGGGCTTGATATTCGACTTATTTAGGGTTCAATTACTTTCATTACCCTTCCTAGGTCGTTTTTCCTCTACTTGGTTTATTTACGGCTTACTACAAAGTCGTTTTTAACCTAAGTGCGCGCTTCTGTTTTTTTGTGTTTTTAGCATTTTTTGACAGAAAATTAAAGTGAAATTGAAAGCTACCTAAACTAGGGTTTCGGAGGCAGAATTAGGTCAAATTTTGCTTACGTCCGTAGCCACGGACCCCATGTCCGAGACCACGGATCCCAGTTAACCTAAACTATACAGAAGAGTCGAAAATAAAGAAAAAACAAAAATTTGCTGGGTCCGGGGCCTCGGACAGGCTGTCCGTGGGCCCGGACATTATCAGAAAACCTAAATTTTGAATTTTTTAAAATCCCGCCGCCGTCCGTGGGTGTCCGTGGTCTCGGACAACGCGTCCGAGGTCCCGGACCATAGGTCCGAGGTCACGGACCACCCACGGACAGGGGTTTTCAGAAGGTTCCCGAGGGTGTTTTGAGCTCAAATTTTATGGGTGTGTAGCCTGAAAGGTTTACAAGTCGTTAGTGATCGAAAGTTTTCAATTTGAAATCGAATTAAGCACGAAACTTGGTAAACAAGTTATTGGACAGAAGCTTGAATAAACAGCAATACAGAAGCCTACGAAGGTTAGTTTGAGCCCAAATTTCAAGGCAAGACAGACAATACCGTGGAGATTAGAGAAGCTGAGTTTCTACCTGTTTTACCTTCGGATTCACAACGTTTCTTCACACCGGGATTCGTCGAGTGCTCCGTTGATGGCAGACCCGAAAGGACTTCGTACCAAGCTTCTGGTTGTTGGTTGTTCTTGCTGTTCTTCACGTTTTGGTGGTGTTTTTATGGGGTTTGATGATTATTGGTGCTTTGGGAATTGGAAAACGTGTTTAGATGATGATTTCGGGGGATTTTCGGTATGATTTGGGTGGCCGGGTGTTGGAAAACGTGAGAGAGAGAGAGGGGGCTGCCTTTTCTGACTCTCTAGGGTTCTTGAGCATATGAGGTTTGATTTTATCCAAAACCTATCCCTTTATATAGACTTTCTTAAAGATAAAGAAAATCTAGTAAAAGTAAGATTTTTCGATATTTTAACTAAGTAACTTCCCAAAGGAATTTGCTATGAAATTTTAAACCACATGTCAAGAATGGATATTATGAATTTTATGAGGTGGAAACGAATTTTTTAAATGTCGGAGCATTTTTAAATTGAATTTCTCGTCAGATTCAGTCAGAAATTGCTAGAAAATTATTGGAAATTTGAAAAATCAAAATTCCAACGCCATTATGCTTAAAATGTCATCCTCTATCATGGGTTAAAATATCAAAGCATTTCGAGCTGATTTGGGCACCCTTTGGAGGAGAGAGAAAGCCTATAGGAGATCTCAAAAGCCTTAAAATTACAAAAACGCCCCTGACAATGACGAAGCTGCTCCCTGTGCCATGGAACACGCCGATCGGGCCGGGGTCTCTTACTGTTTGATGGAGATGGCCCTCACAACCTCGTAGACCTTAACCAGGGGTCAAAATTTTGGGTATAACAGATTGCCCCCCGTCAACTGGACTTTGTAACGAATGTGAAAAGTCTGGTTGATGCTTGAGTGGTGCCCCAAAATTTTGGACTCCACAGAATCCCCCACGTTGTGTGAAACCGGGTTAACGATGCCCAGCTATTCAGAGGCGCTGACTACCTAAGCTACAAAGCATTGTCGAGCTATTCTAAGGCGCTGACTACCTAAAGGTAATAATGAAGTAATGTCAGACTATTCTAAGGTGCCGACTACCTATAAATGAGATACGATGTCAAGCTATTCTAAGGCGTTGACTACCTAAAATGATGATATGCTGTCGAGCTATTCTAAGGCGCTGACTACCTAAAGTGATGAAAATGATGTCAAGCTATTCTAAGGCGTTGACTACCTGAAATGATGATATGTTGTCGAGCTATTCTAAGGCGCTGACCACCTAAAGTGATGAAGATGATGTCAAGCTATTCTAAGGCGTTGACTACCTAGAATGTGAAAACTGGATGCAAATGCAAGAATGCTGAAATGCTAACGATGCAAATGCTGATGCTGATGATATGCCGATGATGTTGATGATGCTGATGATGCTCGGATGCTTCTGGGGGACCGAAACCCGTGCTAATGCTCCTGGCTGGACCCAATGTGGACTTATTGCCATCGCCCCCCAAGCCGGTGTGCAGGGATAACTCCTGGTAAAAACCCTGGGGACTTATTGCCTTTGCCCACCATTCGTTGATCCCAAAAATAAGTTGACATCGCAAAAGGAGATTTATTGCCATCACCTCGCCAACTTTCTGTCGCCAGGTCTGTGACGCGCCTGGATAATGCAGCTAGGTCTTATGATGACCCATATGAATGAGATGAATGCAATGTGTTTGATGAGAGTGGGTAAGCTAAAAGGTAATGCTAGGTCTTACTACGAGCCTAAGGGAATGCAACTAGGTCTTACGACGAGCCTAAAGGATGGTTCTAGGTCTTATGACGAGCCTAAAGGTGGGATCTAGGTCTTATGACGAGCCTAAAGGTGGGATCTAGGTCTTATGACGAGCCTAAAGGATGGTTCTAGGTCTTATGACGAGCCTAAAGGATGGTTCTAGGTCTTATGACGAGCCTAAAGGTGGGATCTAGGTCTTATGACGAGCCTAAAGGTGGGATCTAGGTCTTATGACGAGCCTAAAGGTGGGATCTAGGTGAAAGTGAGCCAAGTGTATGGTGGGTCCAAAAGGATGTAGAAGATTAGGGTTTATGTCGAACCTAGAGAAGGTAGGGCTCAAGATGGGCCTGCGGATGTTTGAGCGTGAAGGTAAGGCTCAAGACGGCTTGTGGATGCTTGAGTGTGAAGGTAGGGCTTAGGACGGGCCTGAGGAAATTTGATGTGGAGGTAGGGCTTAGGACGGCCTGAGGAAATTTGATGTGGAGGTAGGGCTTAGGACGGGCCTGAGGAAATTTGATGTGTGGGTAGGGCTTAGGACGGGCCTGTGTGATATGAGGAGGGTTTGACCCTTTGGGTTTTTGGATTTTTGGGACTCAATCGGCGTCTCTGTTGCAATTGTTGGGACCAACAATTGCCCCCAGTATTTTTCCTTAAGGCAATCCGAGTTTTTAGGATTTTATGGCAATCGATCGGAACGATCGATTGCCCCCAGTATTTTCTTTGATAAACTGCGCAAAAAAAAATAGGTCCCACTCTCACAAGGTCAGGGTTTATCTTGATGTGGTGCTTTCTATCCTAACACTCAAAGTGTTTGATGTTTGTACTCGTTTCCCACTTACGGTCACAACTTCTCAACCATTGAATTTGACATTTGTTAGATTTACGCATTCAAACTGTTACTTTCACGTGAGTGGATACACAACTACTAAGTCGGAAGTCTTTTGAGCTTATAACGTGGCTATGGGGTGTGATGAATGACAACAGGACAATGGAGGAATGTTTAGGATATGTGGAGCTATAAGGGCGACCAAAGCTGCAACTTGCACCTTCTCTCGGACTTGCTTTCTTTGTCCTGAAGTCGTTTTGGCTACTTCGTGATGACTTCGCTTGGAACTCTGGGTTTTTGAATTGTTCCTTGCATCCTTTCTCCTTCTTCCAATTTTGGGTTCCTTCAAGGCTTTTCAGGTTTGCCTTTCTTTGGATTTCTTTCCTTTCGGGGTTCTTGTGTTTCCCGGTTTTGAACTTTGAGAGCTGTTTTGATGTTAGCTCATTTGGATCCTGTGTCACTTTGGGACCATTTGCGGATCATTTCGTCATGCTGGTAGCGGTTTTGCTTCTTTGGACTTGTGAAGTTGCTGTTTGGAAGTCGGGCTCCTTGCTTCCTTTGGTCACCGGGTCGGTTATTCATCATTGGCTGGCTTATTTTGTGGAGTTTGTAGTGTTGTAAAAGAGGTCATATATGAAAAGCTCAGCGGGGGTGCCTAGGGTTTAATGTCTGGGTTCACAGGCTTTTGGCTGTGTGGTGCTGTACCTAGATGCTTCGTCATCCCTAATAGTTGTGTATCCGTTCTTTGTTACTTTTCACAGGTTTAAGCGTAAATTTACAAATTATCTCCTTCGGGGCGGAGTCGCCGTTTGCCTCACTTTTGAATGTGACCTCTCTGGAGCCGTGTAAAAATGACACGCTCTTTCGCTCTTGGTTTTACCGCTCAAGGCACTCTCGCGAAACGTTCACTCAGAGACTTGTTTGCGCATTTAAACAAAAAATAAACATTATCGTTCCTTAACTCAGATTGCCCCCAGTATTGTTGCGGGGTTTTCTTGACAAACCTTAGAATGCCCAAGTTATTTGTGGAGGGTGACTGCATGTGTAGTGGTGAACAATGGTGATGAGTGGTGATGGGGCGATTGCTGAGTGATTTATATTTTTGTTTTTTTTTGTGTTCACATGAACGGAAGTATACTCATTAGAACACGAATCAAAGAAGAAATTTTATTGATAATCAAAAGAAGTAACAACGACATTGAGTACCAACTAAAAGGGAGAAACAACTAAACTAGCTAAAGAACAAAAAGAAAAGACGAAACAAATGCTACGCAAAACAACTGAAGAGAAAAGAAAAATAACAAAGATTCCTAGTGGTGCTCAGACATGGGGTTCCCGAAATATTCCCATGCTCCAAGAACTGAAGTCCCTGGTCAAGCAAGTCTTGGATCTTATGCCGTAAGGCCCGGCAATGATCTGTGTCATGGCCAGGTAACTGATGGTGATGGCAGAATTGACTAAGATGCCTCCCTAAATGAGCGGTTCCTGGCCGAGGGGCCAAGGGCTGTAGCAAGTTTCTTTTCTGGAGCTCCTCAAATGCCTGACTTGGTGTTCGGCCAAAGTCGGTAAACTGTCTTGGCGCAGGGAATCGCCTTGGTCGGGATGATGCTTTGGTTCTCTGCTTTGAAACTGGGATTGCCACAACTGGCTTTGCCTTGTTGCCCATTCTCCGAGCCTTGAGCTGTCCTACCTGTAACCTGGCACTACAGTTCTGCGGGCACATGGGACTCTCGCCTAGGGCGGGTGTCGGTATTCCTAACTTAGTGCAAGATCTCAAGGAAGGAAAATTTAAAATGATCTCCTTGGGGGTTTCTTTTGGTCGTCTGCTCGCCCTCTCGAGTTCTGCAGCCATTTCCTTGGTATCCCCTTGTGAACCTTGGGCCGTAATAGAACTAACTTCAGTACAGTTGTGAAGAAAGCTAAGAAGCCTATTCACTAGTTCATTTTGGACTTGACGTCCGGCCTCAAGGGAAAGGGTCTTCGTTTTTAATTCTTCAATTGCTGCAATGTAGTTGGACTCCATGGCGTTCCTGACAGCACTATGTCTCTGCTCCATGGCATTGATGGTGTCCCGATACTTTTGTTCCAATGCTGCGAGATGGATATCCATGTTGATCGGATTTCCTCCTTCACCACTCCTAGGATTTGGGTTCACCTGTTTCCAAAACTCGTCTGTTAGAAAACTGAAGTTCTGGGCCGAGAAGGAATACTTGATAAAGTGGTATTCTAACTTGTTTGGGCCGAGTAATTCTTGGTTGGGCCTAAAAGATGATACTTATAACTAGGACCTTAGGTGGATTTACTTTTCGTGGGCCTAGAACTAAATTGATAATTCAAGTTGGGCTGAAAGAGAGAAATCACATGAGTTTAAACTTTTGGGCCCGAGCTCGAACAAACAATTCATTCAAACCAAACAAGGCCTTTGGGCTGCGAACAATAAAACCGTAAATTCGGGTTATTCCTATCAGTTTCTAGGCAGGGTAGTGGGCCGATCACACGAGCAAACAAGGCCCACACGAATTCAACATGTCCTCACTAGACGTTAAAATCAAACCGGGTATGGATCGATCCGGAGAGGTGCTTGGGGCATGGGCCCGGGTCGCCACAAAGGAATAAGGCTTGCACGCTATTCTCTTTGGGCTTCCCCACTTTTTCACATCACCTGAAGGTGTGCATCCACGACGGGTCTTTGACTGACCAAACAATGGGCTTGGTAAGGGTACTGCCAGGAAAATGCTTGGGGCTAAAGCCCAGGTATTAAGGGGGTGTGGTTAGACGACACCCTCCTCTTTTCCCCCACTTATTCACATCACCTAAAAGGTGTGAGTCCCTGACAGGGGACCCTCAAACGGGTCCCAGAGTGGAATTGGTTTGCGTGGACCCTCGCTCTCATATGATGCAAGGGTGCAAAAATTAAAGTGCGCACAGAAGTAAACAAGCAACATAGTAAAAGCCATAAATAAACATTTTCAAGTTAAGCCCTCTTTCTTAAAATTAAACAAGTTAATATTAAGAAATTTGTCCCCAGCAGAGTCGCCAGTCTGTGAGCCTCGATTTTAAACCCTATCCTATGTGGATTAAAGCTGATTAGGATCTAATCGGGTTTTAGGTCCACCTATAACCTAAGATTAATAACTATGTCATAAAACAATAATTATTAAAACCTAAGCTAGCTCACTGGAACCTATTATGAGTCGCCACCTAATTTTAACCTAGATCAAATTAGGAAAGGAGAGTTCGGGTTCGGGGGCTTGATATTCGACTTATTTAGGGTTCAATTACTTTCATTACCCTTCCTAGGTCGTTTTTCCTCTACTTGGTTTATTTACGGCTTACTACAAAGTCGTTTTTAACCTAAGTGCGCGCTTCTGTTTTTTTGTGTTTTTAGCATTTTTTGACAGAAAATTAAAGTGAAATTGAAAGCTACCTAAACTAGGGTTTCGGAGGCAGAATTAGGTCAAATTTTGCTTACGTCCGTAGCCACGGACCCCATGTCCGAGACCACGGACCCCAGTTAACCTAAACTATACAAAGAGTCGAAATAAAGAAAAAACAAAAATTTGCTGGGTCCGGGGCCTCGGACAGGCTGTCCGTGGGCCCGGACATTATCAGAAAACCTAAATTTTGAATTTTTTTAAATCCCGCCGCCGTCCGTGGGTGTCCGTGGTCTCGGACAACGCGTCCGAGGTCACGGACCACCACACAGGGGTTTTCAGAAGGTTCCCGAGGGTGTTTTGAGCTCAAATTTTATGGTGTGTAGCCTGAAAGGTTTACAAGTCGTTAGTGATCGAAAGTTTTCAATTTGAAATCGAATTAAGCACGAAACTTGGTAAACAAGTTATTGGACAGAAGCTTGAATAAACAGCAATACAGAAGCCTACGAAGGTTAGTTTGAGCCCAAATTTCAGGCAAGACAGACAATACCGTGGAGAATTAGAGAGCTGAGTTTCTACCTGTTTTACCTTCGGATTCACAACGTTTCTTCACACCGGGATTCGTCGAGTGCTCCGTTGATGGCAGACCCGAAAGGACTTCGTACCAAGCTTCTGGTTGTTGGTTGTTCTTGCTGTTCTTCACGTTTTGGTGGTGTTTTTATGGGTTTTGATGATTATTGGTGCTTTGGGAATTGGAAAACGTGTTTAGATGATGATTTCGGGGGATTTTCGGTATGATTTGGGTGGCCGGGTGTTGGAAAACGTGAGAGAGAGAGAGGGGGCTGCCTTTTCTGACTCTCTAGGGTTCTTGAGTATGAGGTTCTGATTTTATCCAAAAACCTATCCCTTTATATAGACTTTCTTAAAGATAAAGAAAATCTAGTAAAAGTAAGATTTTTGATATTTTAACTAAGTAACTTCCCAAAGGAATTTTGCTATGAAATTTTAACCACATGTCAAGAATGGATATTATGAATTTTCTGAGGTGGAAACGAATTTTTTAAATGTCAGCATTTTTAAATTGAATTTCTCGTCAGATTCAGTCAGAAATTGCTAGAAAATTATTGGAAATTTGAAAAATCAAAATTCCAACGCCATTATGCTTAAAATGTCATCCTCTATCATGGGTTAAAATATCAAAGCATTTCGAGCTGATTTGGGCACCCTTTGGAGGAGAGAGAAAGCCTATAGGAGATCTCAAAAGCCTTAAAAATTACGAAAACGCCCCTGACAATGACGAACTGCTCCCTGTGCCATGGAACACGCCGATCGGGCCGGAGTCTCTTACTGTTTGATGGAGATGGCCCTCACAACCTCGTAGACCTTAACCAGGGGTCAAAATTTTGGGTATAACACTCGTTTTCAGGCTCTTGCAGTGAAGCAGTACTGTGATCAAACAAAACAAGTTGGTGCACCTTTGATTTTGTATTATACGGTTAGGGTTGGTCTTCATGTCACTTGACTAGCTCCACGGGTTGGTGCGCCTCTAGCTTATGGCTCGATCCACGTAGTCGGTCTTCAAGATGCTTCACTTGCTCTGTCGAGGGGAATGACAGATATATTCCAGAAAAGAAAGGTGAATGATTGAGCACTAATCTTATGTGAAAATCCATCACTTTTGTGAAAACATGAAATGACTAGAATGCTCCACAGTAATGACCGCTGCTCTTGAAGGTGGGCAGAACTTCAAAAATAACGGGTCACTACATGGAGACTAAACAATTTATTTTGAAATACGTTTGTGAAAATCAATTTTGAAAACTGTTTTTGAAAACTATAATGAAATAATGTTGGTGAAGAATGTTGTTTGAAATTCGTTTGTAGAGAGTAGGTTTTTTGAAATCTATTTTTGAAAATTGTTTTGGAAAAAACATTTAAGGATGAAGTGGCGAGTTTAAAACTGCAAATGTTTGTGAGTAAAAATTAGGTGAGATTCTAAATTAAACGAGCATTTAAGAAAGCTTTAAGAGACATGCAAAAAAGAATTCTAAACATTTTAAAATAGATTGGTTTGAAAAAAATGGTTTACACACATGTATAGCATAAAGTAAATCGTGCATGTGTTTGATGTGGAGCTGTTAGTGTTAATGTTGGGATAATCACTTTCCAGGTCAATTATGATTCCGTCTCACCGAGGGAACCATCATCCCTTCACTGTTCATCTCTCAGGCTTTTTCTCTGTTATGCCTTTGTGGGGCATGTCATAAAGAAGGTCCCTCGTCGAGTGCTTAAGTTCGAAAGGTCAGGACACCTGAGATGATAAGGAAACATACGCCACAACCAGTGATGATCCAACAACACGCTCACTTTTTGGGAAACTCAGACAAGTACTACATGGGAATGGGTCTCCCCTCGTCTACACGATAAGGTGTGTCTAAAGTCCAAATTATTCGTTGACTACGCTATGTCATGTATGCGTATCCGTAAATACGGAATCCTCAATGAATTTGTAGCACGACATTGGCCTTTGAAGACACCCATGGTGCAGAGGAATCATGGAGAACTAAGCCCATACAGTCTTCAGGGTAAGGCAGAAAGGGTGGTCAGACAGTCGTCATACAAGGGGGTGACTACCCATAAAACCCGTCTTAGACACCGGAGAAGACAGCTGGACACTGATAGCTCATGGCTTACTATATGCTGGCTCAGACTCGGACAATGGAGGATATTTTTTGATCATGAGCTTCAAAGCATTAGTCGGAGACCATACCGCCTCGTGGGTTTGTTCCCTCAGAGAAGGACCCAACTCATGGGGAATCAACCGTGGACCGGTTGGGGATCACGTGACATGTGGATAAAACAAGTGAAATAGAGGAATGCATGTCCTAAGCTACCCACCCAATGCACCCCACAATCACAGCATGTAAATAAACCAGAGAAGTTAGCACCAACCTATTTACTAAGTGTTTTGTCTTGAGAGTTGTGATTCCAAATTGGTTGTTTATTAAACTAAAGGGAAGTTAGCTTCATTTAATCCTAAGTGTCTCTTTCTAATTGTGATCCAGTTTTGTTGTCATGTTGGTTGAGGATCTATCAGGTCCTAACTGAAATACCCCAAAGTTACGAAAGTTTTTACGAGGAGATTTTACTAGGCTTTAACGGCTTAGTAAAAAGTTAATCGTTCTTTAGAATTTTTACCTTAGTATAACCCATACTTTTACTAGGAATTAATGGTCTAGTAAATAGATATTCACTCCTTAGAATTATAGCCCTCACAAAAGCTCAAGTTTTTGCCTAGAACTTACCTCAGTAAAAATCCGGTTTTTACCTCGGTCATTTTTGACACTAAAAAGAGGTATTAACTTATTAACCCCTTAAAGCACTCTTTAAGGTGAATTCAGCTAGATTGTCTCATATTATTTAAGGCTATTAGAAATCCTAAATATTACCCATGATATGGTAGTGGTATAGAAGGTAAAATCTCTTGGCAAGGTAACTTGGAAATTTACCGAAGAAAGTTACCTAAGAAAGGTTGTTTTATATGATTCCAATTTGTAGTTTTTACCCATTATATCTCCATGGTAATTACCTACCTTAGTTACCACATCAATCTACCAAGTTACATGTGTTGACAAAGCAAAAAAAAGAGAGGTAAATGGCAAACAAAATTCGTCCATACCCACCTCTCCCACCATTCCAGCACTACTTTCCAACACATCAAGTCTTTAGCTTATTTCATTTCTTCCTTTAGCACCTTTGGGCCCCTTACATGTTAGGTAACCTCCATTAGCAGACATAGAACATGCCCATTACATAAAATATAAGAAGAGAAAGTAGCAGCAAGGCAATCAAGTAGCCATCCACTTGTGCCATTACAACTTTTTAAAAGCACAAATTCCCTTCATTTGTTTTCCACCTCATATTCGGTCTTACTTTAGCTAGTTTATGAATTATATTGAGCATATTCTAAAGGCCCTGATGGTGGACTAATAATGTATTCAAGTGGAGGAATTAAAGGAGCACTATAATGGTGTCTAAAGCAAGCATTATTACAATGATACAAATCTGGCCAGAAATGATGTCTAGCACTCTAAGGCTTGTCTACTCCATATCTTCCCTATATAAACCATGAGCCACGACCCCTAACACTCACCCTTATTCTCTGTACATTCCCAAGTCCTTTTACTATCACCAAGAGAGCGTAGGGTCAAAGGAAAGTGCAAGGGAAGGTGAAGAAGTCACAAAAGACAGTTTTTGAGTTTGAGAAAGATTGATCTAGTAAGCTTGTTCTTCGAGCCTATCTTCAGGTAAAACCGATGCCAAATTAATCTTCATTGAATCCTCTTCATTTTGGGCTAAAACCCCATTCAAAAACCTTACCGAAAGATCTTGTTATAAGGCAATAGATTTCTGTGCGCAAGGAAAGGCAATTTGAGGAGCCTTGTGGAGTTTGTGTCATCTAGCAAGTTGCCAAGGCCCTTTTGGGAGATTAAGCCAAGAACATTCAAGGTAATTCCATTTTCTAAGATCCCTTCCAAGCTATACAATTTATTTGGGTTCGTAGGTACCCTAAATCTTGGTGAAGGTTAGACCAAAGGGGGAAAACGTGCTTTAAGATCCCCTAACTTGTGAGAAGGATTTAGAAGGCTATACTTATTCATTTTTCTAATAATACATATCAATCTTTACTGATTTGAATCCTCTATCCAATGAACCTATTGGCTCTATTTTTCTACATCATTTGGATAGTTAAATTTGCTACGCTTTAAGATGTCAAACTGAGTATTTCAACCAACTAGCCTTAAAGGTGGAAAAACGTAATTTGTGATACCCTAACTTGTAACATGAGTTTAGGGAGTTTTACTCGTCCAATTTTCTATTATTACATATCAATCTCTACTTATTTTAATCCTTTATCTATTGTAACTATTCGCTCTATTTTTAGAAGTCATTTGGTTTGCAAATTGGTCACGTCTTTAAGAAGTCGAAATGAGTTCTAAGCTTTTTATGGTGACATATATGTTTTGTGGTCTTATGACTATGGCCCAACTTGTAACTTATATTTTGGTTGTTTTAATCTTAAGTATATGAGTTGAAGTGATGCTTGGATGATACTCATTGTAAGTACCTTGGTGTTTTGATAAAACTTTACCTTTGTACTAAGTGGATCTTCTAAGTGGTGAAAGTGATTTAAGCCTTGTGCTTGTTTATGTTCTTTATTTAAGAACTTGGTGGTTGAATTGATTTATTGTTCATTTGTGGAAAAATATTACTGGATACTTGACTTATTCAAACTTGGTTTTATGTGAGGTATATATATATATGATTGGGTACGTTTGCCTATTTTAACTCTTGGTACGCCGCGGGCTCCTTGAGTTTGCGTCAGGATTTCTACTCTATAGTTTAAAGGTACTATGGGGGGTGTGCACATCTTTTAGAGTCCTTACGTGGTGGAAGGATAGGTTGGATCGCCTTGATGATCGGGATTTGTCCCACGTTATGAATTAAATGGTGAGAAAAGATTAACAGTGGTCTTGTTACCACAAGGTGATTTATGAGCTCTTTACGTTCTGAAATTATTTTGCAGTTGTTAAATGCTTGAGTTGATATATGTATCTATATCTACTTTGATATCATAATTTCTTGATCTTGACTTGGATTTACTCAGCGTTTTGCTGACGTTTTATGGCTTTGCCCTGCGGTCCCTTCCTTGTGTTGTTTTCAAATGACCGTAGATGAAGAATACTAGTGAAGCTTTGGAGCTGCACGAGAGCGTGGGGAAGACTTGGGGATTAGAGACTTCCACCTATTTTGTTTAAGGTTTTCAGGAATGCTTATTGTTCGGACTTTTATTTTGGGTTTGGATTGCTGTAATAAGCCTAGGCACTCACAGAGGCTGTGAGTGTGGCGGTAACGCTCTTGTAAGACTTTTATTTGCTTCCGCGTTGTTTGAAATACCCCAAACTTAGATATGGTGTTTAAGTAACAAACTAAGATATAAGAAGGCTAAATAATGCCTTAGAAACATTAAGGAACCATTTTAGTCAAAGAAAATATAAGGAAACACCAAAAGAGCAGTTTAAGCAAAAACGTGCTCTAAGCTTGGAGAGACTTGTGTGAGCACCCAAATATTGTTCTAAGACCTTAGTAATATCCTAATGGTCATTTTAAACCAATTACCAAAGAAAACCAAGCTTGAAAACAAGTTAAAACACAAAATGTGCTTTAAGGAGTCTTAAAGCACATTTTTGAAAAATTGCCTTGTAAATGGGTTTTGAGTGGCTAAATGTCCATCATTACTCTTTAATTAACATGTGTACTAATTAGTAGCACATTAGGAAGTCTAAATCAATGGGAAATCAAAATTTTCACAATTATGTGCCTTGTTTAGTGAATAGTAACCAGATACTGCTAGTTTAAGACATTAGTCAAAGTAAGTCAATTAAATGGTCAACAAAGACCACAATACACCTTGTTTGACCAAGGGGGGCGGTTTTTAAGTGTGACTCACCACACTTATCTAGCTAAGTAATGAATAAAGCAAAAGTAAGTAAATTCACTATTCACCTTTAACATAAATATCTTACCTTTATTTACCTCTCTCCTCACCTCTTCATTCTCTCTTGTTCCCACTGGTTGTGAGCTGCTCCTCTCTTCTTCTCCAACGTGAAGAACAACCTCCATGCTAGCTTCACCTTCCTTTGATTACTACTTACTCATTTTAGCTCTAAAACCAAAACAAAACACATATTCTTTTTAGTTAGCTCAAGCTCCTTCTTTCTATCTTTTCAAAACTTCAAGAGCCTAATTTTGGAGCCAAGGCAAATCGCCATTAGAGGAGGAAATCCAAGTTTGGAGAGTTCATTGGCTTCTCCATTCTCTTAAGGTAAGGAATATGTAAGAAAATCTAGGTTTCCATCATTTTCTTCCCTTGTCCGAAAATTTGTACTCATGGGACTCCATGTTTATGCTTTGTTCTAGCTTGTTTTCTACTCTTCAAAGGATAAAGGAGGTCCTTCTTGCTTCATATCCAAGCTTGTCTTGAGAAACCAACGTAAAACAATCAATTTAATACCTTAAAACACATTTTAACCTAGGTTTTTATTCCTTAAGGTTAGTGTGTTGTTTAGTACTCATTGGAGTCATTGAATATTGGTTAGAACATTGGCAAGGAAAATTTGATTGGTGACCGAGATTGTTCAAGAAAAACCTAAGGAGAAAAGTTGTGGAGCTTGGAAAAAGAACAAGGTAAATGTCTTACCATAAGGTGTTTAATGCATTAAGGGATGGGATTTAGGTATATGATGAGTGTAGCTTAAGGTTTACATTAGAAAAGGGTTGTATATAACCTAGGAGAAACAATGACTATGTTTGAGAACTTGTGACTAAGGAGCCAATGAGAAAAGAGATAGTTAAACAATGTTGAGATGAATTACAAGAAGCATTTTATTTCAATGGGAGCCTTGTTGTGTGTATTCGCAGGTTAAAGGCAATTATATGTGGAAATTCAGTGGTTAAGATTATTGTCATTTAAGGGCCTAAGTGCCAAGCATTTTAAGTTTATACACTATATGATGATGTGGTGTAGTTTTGGTGTAAATTGTGTGTTAAGAGGTTGTAATGAGAATTTGAGTGATCTTGGTTGTTTGATGGTGAAAGACCAAGTGTTTGGGTGTAACAATATACTAGAGAACCCATGGCAAAATTTAGTGAAGAACCTAAGTGTTTAAGATGTTCTAAGGAGATTTCATGACTAAGGAAGTACTAGGAAGTTTTAGAGGTTGTCTTGATGAAAAAGGGTGAGTTTAAGGTGTATAATGAGTTAGAATGACCTAGACATGATCATGGAGGATTTAGGAATCAAATGAATGTACTAGTGTATTTAGGACTTAGGCAAACATTTGTAAACTAGTAGAGAAGAAATAATGTGTTTGATGAAGGTGTCATAAACTTGTGTAGGAACTTAAGTAGTTGCATAAAGGAATTTTAGGTGGAGAAAGATGCTTGGGAGATGATGTTATAGTGGTGAGGAAGCATTTTGGCATAGTGGTTATAATAGGTGTGAACCACCACTTAGAAACCTAAAGAGAAACATTACAAGTGTTGACATTATTGCAAGGAAATAAATAATGACTAAGATGGATATTGATGAGTGATTTAAGGAGTTTAGTGGAGGGCTTAAGGTGTGTTTTAAATGCCCAAACGAGGTTGGAGCATGCTAAGAAATGAGATAAGTGTTTAAGGATTTAGAAGATGGGTATTTTGGCCTGTCTGAACTTCCGTCCTAATTTGGAAGCTCGGACATGCCCTGTTGCAATTTAACCTTCTGAGTCTCGGCTAATGTCCGGACTTCAGTCCGACCTTAGAAGTTCGGACACTTGAAATTTTTCCTTTGAATTTCCCTCAACCTATGTCTGAACTTAGGGAAGCTCGGACACATGTTCGGACACTTGAAACTTTTCTTTTGATTTTTCCTCGACCTATGTCCGAACTTAGGGAAGCTCGGACACATGTTCGGACACACATCTGGTTGCACCCTTTTTGAGTCTCGACCTATGTCCGAACTTGGGAAGCTCGGACACAAGTTCGGACGCGGTGCTACTTTGGCCAAAAACTTTGTTTAAGGTTAGGAAATGGTGGGGATGATTAGGTATTGATGTTATAAGGTTATTAAGGACATGTTTGGTGGGTGTAATGGTCATTAAGTGGGAGAGTAAGTGTGATAGATAATGAGGAAATGATGCACTTAGGAGTTAAGTTAAAAACCATAATGCTTAGTGAAAAACAATGAGTAAAAGTTGATGTCTAGGGAGGCTAAGTAATTGTATTGCGTTGAAATGAATAATAACCTAAAACTGAATGAATTTTTTAGGACTGGCGAATTGGGACTTGGAAGGAGATAAACCAAACAATCGTCGACGGTGAACGGTACAGTCTTTCTCATGACCTGCATGCTAACGAGGTGTCCCTCAGCTTGTGTGCTATCTGTTTAATTGCTATGACTAAGACAAGATTAAGCATGCAACCGGTTATATTTGTTCTCGTTGTGAATGTGTTTTCTTTACACTAACACACGAGACTTGAGATTGTTACTAACTAAGTTTAGTACTTATTGAGTTAAGGATAGGAGTTAAGTATTGGTAACTGTTGGTTAATACCAGTTAAGGTTTAATTAACACATGGTGGGTAAGATTTTTACTAACTGGAACTTGAGTGAGGAACCCGGGACTGACTCCGGTCATGCATGCTATGGAAAGGGGGACAGTATCTGAATCAGATCCGCCCTCTGCTTAAGGACTTGTCTTTGGACTTGTTGCCTAGGGTCGGTTGCCGGCTCAGCTACACTGGACTCCCGTCCAAGGTAGGTGGCATTAAGATGGTGCGGTAGGATCACCTAAATCCAAGGTTTGAGATTAAGCTACAACCATTTCCTTTCTAGGAACGGTTTGTATACTGAGATTAAGATAAGGTTAAGACTGAGGTAAGATAAGGAACTGAGGTTAAGGTAATCAGGACTAAGGACGGGGTTACTAACCCGCTTGATAAGGGAACGCTTGTGTCGTTCATTGTGTGTGAACTATGTATATTCATCTGGGGATTGTTGTTTATAGCACTTCATATCATGCTTGTGTACTTAATCAATTTCCATGCTATCGACAATTAGTCGTCGTAGCCCCGTTAGCTTGGGGGCCATGAGAGGGAGTACCAGCATTCGTGCTGACCCCCTTTGGGGGCTGTTTTTACACTTGCGGGTAAGAGACCCATGAAGTCACTCCACGAGAGTAGGAGCGGTTAGACTTAGGGTGGGTTGTTTATTTTGAGTACGGGTTGCGCTTGTGCTCCTGTCTGTTTATATTGAAACTGATGTAAGTTGGCGACTATGACCTAGATACTTAAACTCGGTTGGTTGGTGGTATTATGGATGGTGGTGTTTTGGTCGGTTGTTTACTTTGGATAAGCGTTGTAAATTGATAAGGCCGGTATATTCTAACGATCAGACCGTGGCAAGGTCCCGGTGTTTGTTATTTCTGCTGCGACAAATTCGATTAAGTGTTAAGTTTTGCGATAACCACGATTGGCTTTGGACGGGGTGTTACAAAAGTGGTATCAGAGCGTAGTTACGCTCTGATCAAGAAATACCGGACATGAGTAACCACCGAGTTAGAATATAAGTTAAGAAATAAGTGATGGGTTAAGGGTGTGAGATGTTAGTGTGAGTAGAGTCAGATGACCACTAATGAGTGTGGATCGTCTTTACCATCTACGGACGTTATAAATTCGTTAACCGAAACAGTGGTGAATATGAATCTAATGTGAGTTGTGATTGTTCAGATGTCAGGAAGGAGAGGCCGAGGACGTGGTCGAGGCAACGAGACTGAGATACCGGAAGGGCAGACGATCGCAGAGATCGTAGCTACCGCATTAGGGCACATGGGCTATCAGCCTGGTGTGGGTGCACCACCTCCACCACCACAACCCCGGGAACCGAATTGGGTGAAGAGCCTTGCAGACCTTCGACCCACACATTTTAAGGGGGAGACCGATCCCGCCAAGCTTGAGGCGTATATCTCCGAGCTGGAGACCGCCTTCGAGACCCTTGACGTCCCTGCTGGGATCAAGGTGTGTCTGGCTGCTTTCTATCTGAAGGGGGCAGCAGGCGATTGGTGGAAGCTGGTGAGGGCCGAGCATGTGGCCAATCCAGAGTTCGGCTGGGAGCAGTACACCGCATTGCTACGAGCAAAGTACTACCCCCCGCCCATGTCCAGACGAAGAAGCGCTTGCAGTTGGATGCGCTTAAGCAGACCGACAAGATGACGTGGACGAGTATTACTCAGAGTTCACCACCTTGCTCCGTCTTCTGCCAGGTCTTGGATATTCAGACCAGATACTGGTGGACCGCTTCTATGGCGGGCTTAGCCATCGACTCCGCTACGGCATGGGGCCGACGAGTTACACTACCTTGCAGGTAATGAGAATGGTTGAGATATGAGTAAGATTTAGATTATGGAAAATAAGAGTGACTAATACTGTGGAAAGCAGGAGTGCTATCATGCCACTGCTAAGGTTGAGATAACCGTCCAGCTGAGGGACGAGGAGAATGCTAAGAGGAAGAGTGCCGGCAAGAGCACGGAGAACCAAAGGAAAGGTGGGTACAAGAAACAGAAGTACCAGCCTCAAGCCCAGAAAAGTCAGAACCAAAAAGGGAAGGAGGAAAAGGAGAAGGCTCCAGAGGAGCCATTGAAGTTGACGTACGCGTACGCAGCTACACCCCTGCGCTCAAGGGCGCCAAAGGGTAAGGGATTGATATTGAGTGAGTTAAGAGACAATTAGTAACCGTTTGAGATATGAGTACTAATATTGCGAATGATCAAGATATGAGACTGAAAAGGGAGCCGGTGGTGGCTACCAGCGACGCTACATCTGTCGGTGGTGTCACAAGGACCACCCCGGGCTCGATTGCAAGGGGACAAGGTGGAGTGTAATTATTGTGGGGTATACGGACACCGAGCATACGAGTGCTTCCGGAACCCCGCTAGCAGAGCCTATACCCGAGACTAGGGGCAAGGCAACTGCTCAGGGAGCTGGATCTGATAGTCAGAAGAGAGTGCAGCAAGCTGCAGACAAGAACCCACGGGTAGCCCAGAAGACGGGACCCACATTACACTTGGTGGACCGGGACGATGAGCCTGAACCCTCATCGAGACCAGGTACTGCTAAAACCGTTGATTGATAAAATTGCCTACTTACCGCATTACATGCATGTTTGGTGAATAATTGAGTTAAGCGAGAGTGATATAAGATTAGAACGTAAGTGAGATATAACCTACTACCACTTTAGGAAGCTTCAACATCTGCTATCCAATGCCTTCTACACCTAACCCGGAGTACACCGACATCGAAACCATAGACTTTCCAACCGAACAATGTCAGGTTATCCACCCAGGTATGATTTTATTAAGGGGATACCTGACACCCGAAGCGCAAATAGCCATCATCAGGAAATGCAATCAGCTAGGAATGGGACGGGAGGTTTTTATACACCGGAGTACCCAGGGGGAGCAAGGATGAAATTAAAGATGATGAGCTTAGGCAAGGATTGGAATCCGTATGCCAAGACCTACCAAACCACGAGGATACAAGATGGAGTCTCACCACCGGGAATACCCGAAGAGTTCCATCCGGTTATTACACAAGTCATGGAAGTCGCTCAGCAGTTGGAAGCTGAACCGATTCCAGACATACAGGCGGTCATTTGCTTTGTAAACTTCTACGAGAAAGATGGGCGACTTGGACTACATCAGGACAAGGACGAGACAACGGAGTCTCTCGAACGAGGGATACCCGCAGTGCCTTGGTCCATAGGAGATGACGCTGAATTTTTGTACGGCGAGCAGAAGCGTGCGGACCGTGCTAATAAGTTAATACTTAAGTCAGGGGATGTATTAGTTATGGGAGGAGAGTCAAGGATGTTATACCATGGGATTAAGAGAATCAAGCTGAATACAGCACCGTCAGCAGTGATTAATGCGACGCATATGAAACCAGGACGGTTAAACCTAACCTTTAGACAATATCAGCTATCTAACGTTTTAGTATGAGATGAGGAATGAGATGTAAGATTTAAGCACATGTTGTAAACAGGATGGTTATGAATAAAATAACAGTGTTGTTCATATAAATTGTTACGACTCTTGTTATACCATCAATACTCATGAAGCTTGTGAACACAATTAGGTCATGGACTCGGTACGGAAGGTGCGCTAAGCATACTTACAGAGGCATAGGCCGACGCCAGCGGTACTATCCTCACCGGCACCTTTCCGATTAATGGGATTGAGGCATCAGTTCTCTTCGACTCAGGGGCCTCGCATACCTTTGTCTCGGCATCTTTTGCGAGAAGGTTGGGGCTAGACCCTGATGAGCTACCCGACTTCACGGTTACGCTCCCGTCTAAGGAGAAGGTTCGTTGCACTCGTTACTACCGAGGAGCCATTGTTAGAATTAAAGGGGAAGACTTTCCAGTCAGATTTATTGAGTTCAGGGAGTTGGGATTTGATGTTATCTTCGGGATGAACTGGTTGGAGCGGCACAAGGGTCGTATCCTCTGCGCCGAGCATAGATTGCTGCTCAGGAGCCCGTCTGGGGTAACAATATCATACTGCCAGAGGCCCAGAGAGCCTTCGACTAAGATCATCACCGCCATGGCAATGTATAAGGAGTTGAGGAGAAAGGAAGAAGTGTACCTCTGCTATGTACAGGACATAGAGAGAGACCCCGAGTTCGACCCGACTTACCGGTAGTGTCGGAGTTCCCTGATCTCTTTCCACGGGAACTGCCCGGCATGCCACCCACTCGGGAGGTAGAGTTCACCATCGAGCTGCTACCTGGTACCGGACCAATAGCCAAGGCACCATACCGCATGGCTCCGGCAGAAATGAATGAGTTAAAGGAACAACTGAAGGACTTGTTAGACAAAGGGTTCATAAGACCCAATGTATCACCATGGGGAGCACCAGTTCTCTTCGTGAAGAAGAAGGATGGTAGTCTCCGCCTCTGCATCGACTACAGAGAGCTAAATGCAGTGACAGTGAAGAATAAGTACCCACTACCCCGTATTGACAATCTGTTCGATCAGTTGAAGGGAGCATCTGTGTTTTCCAAGATTGATCTCAGATCGGGGTATCATCAGATAGCCATTAAGGAGGGAGATATTGAGAAGACGGCATTCCAGACACGATACGGCCACTATGAGTTTACAGTGATGCCGTTCGTTTGTCGAACGCACCGGCAAAGTTTATGGATCTGATGAACCGCTTGTTCCGGGAGCAGCTGGACAAGTCGGTTGTGGTATTCATCGACGACATATTGATATATTCGAAATCTAAGGTTGAACATGAGGAACACTTGAGGAGAGTATTGGAGTTATTGAGGGAGAACCAGCTATATGCTAAGTTCTCCAAATGTGAGTTTTGGCTTAACCAGGTCTCTTTCCTAGGTCATGTCATCTCGGATGCTGGGATCTCGGTGGATCCAGCGAAGATTGATGCCGTACGTACTTGGCCAAGGCCGAAGGCTGTTACCGACATCCGGAGCTTTCTCGGTCTGGCAGGTTACTACAGGAGGTTTGTTAAGGATTTCAACAAGGTCGCGAAACCGATGACCAGTCTGATGAAGAAAGATGCACCGTTCTTATGGATGGCTGACTGTGAGAGATCATTTCAGAGTTTGAAAGACTCACTGACCACTGCACCGGTTCTGACCATTGCAGACGGTACAGAGGGTTTTGAGGTTTACTGTGATGCATCCGGCAGAGTGTTGGGTTGTGTGCTCATGCAACATGGCAAGGTGGTGGCATATGCCTCACGCCAGTTGAAGAAACATGAGGAGAACTACCCCACACATGATTTGGAGCTAGGAGTTGTAGTCTTCGCTTTGAAGATATGGCGCCACTACTTATACGGGGTTAGTGTGACGATCTACACCGATCATAAGAGCTTAAGATACATATTTACTCAGAAGGAGTTGAATCTCAGACAGAGGAGATGGTTAGAATTCTTGAAAGACTACGACATTGACCTCCAATACAAAGAGGGAAAGGCCAATGTTGTAGCAGACGCCCTGAGCCGTCGAGCACACTCACTCCATTCGCTAGTTTCTTTCTCCAGCTTGGTTGATGAGGTGCGAGAGGCTCAGAGGACAGATGAGTACATGAGGGAGGTCAGACAGAAGCTGACAAACGGAACCTTTGAGAGTCAGAAATATGACTTCAGACTTCACGACGATGATCTGATTAGACTTAAGGGCCGGTTATGCATACCACGGGGCAACACGGATCTGAAAGACCGTATACTTAGACAATCACATTGTTCTTCAGTCTCCATCCATCCGGGAGCCTCTAAGATGTACAAAGACATGAAGAGGTACTTCTGGTGGTCGGGGATGAAGACAGATGTTACCGAGTTCGTCTTGAGGTGTCTCACTTGCCAGAAGGTGAAATTCGAGCACCGATGACCGGGCGGAATGGTACAGTCGATGCCAGTTCCGGAGTGGAAGTTCCATGATATCTCCATGGACTTTGTAGTTGGACTCCCACCTGCTAGGGGAGGTCTCAACATGATATGGGTGGTGGTGGATCGCCTTACCAAAGTAGCCCGATTCATACCGATGAAGGATACTTGGAAGGTGACCAAATTAGCTGAGTTGTTTGAGAAGGAAATTATGAGGCATCACGGGATACCGAAGACCATAGTGTCAGATAGAGATACCAGATTCCTTTCGAGGTACTGGAGAGCTACTAGAGAAGCGTTGGGTACAGAACTGAAGCTGAGTACCGCGTTCCATCCTCAGACAGATGGTCAGATTGAGCGTACGATTCAGACACTCGAGGACATGCTGAAGGCATGTGCCTTAGAATTCCAGGGCAGTTGGATTGACAAATTGCATCTGATCGAGTTTTCATACAACAACAGCTATCACGCTTCGATCAAGATGGTACCTTTTCAAGCGTTGTACGATAGACCATGTCGTACACCGCTCTGCTGGGATGAGTCGAGTGAGAGGGTCATTATAGGACCAGAGTACTTAGAGCAAGTTAAGGCTGAAGTTCAGCAAATAAGGGAGAACATGAAAGCTGCTCAAGATAGGCAAAAGTCGTATGCTGATGTTCGACAACGAGACCTGGAGTTTGCAGTGGGCGACTGGGTATTTCTGCGAGTTTCACCGATGAAGGGAGTATTCAGATTTGGGCAGAAGGGCAAATTAAGCCCGAAGTTTGTTGGTCCTTATGAGATTACGGAGCGGGTGGGCCCGGTTGCTTACATGTTGAATTTACCTGCTGAAGTGGGTAAAGTGCATGATGTTTTTCATGTTTCACAGCTAAAGAAATACATGCACCACCCCTCCCATGTGTTAGAACCTGAGAGATTGACCTTAGAACCGAACATGAGATCCGTGAAGACTCCTCAGAGAATCTTGGATAGTAAGACAAGGGACACTCGCCATAAGTCAGTGCGACTGGTGAAGGTTCTCTGGTCTAACCAGGATGTCGAAGAGGCCACGTGGGAATTAGAGGATAAGATGAGGGTGAAGTACCCTTCTTTTTTTACTGACTAGATCGTATGTATAGGGTACGGGGTGTACCCCTTTTTAAGGGGGGTCGAGCTTTCTCGCTTTTGAGTTAGGAAACGAACTTGTTGTCGTTTGTTTGGTTGTTTAAGATGTAATTTTGTGTAAGTTGCTACACTTTGGTGATAAGTTTGAGTTATGTATAATACTTATGTATTGTATTTGTGATTGACCTTCGAGTCTTGAGATGTGTGAATGAGAATATAAGATGTGGTGTTAAGATTAAGAGAATTGAGTACCGTGAATGGTTAAGCATATATGTGAACTTTGGGGACAAAGTTCTTTTAAGGGGGGTAGATTGAAATACCCCAAACTTAGATATGGTGTTTAAGTAACAAACTAAGATATAAGAAGGCTAAATAATGCCTTAGAAACATTAAGGAACCATTTTAGTCAAAGAAAATATAAGGAAACACCAAAAGAGCAGTTCAAGCAAAAACGTGCTCTAAGCTTGGAGAGATATGGGTGAGCACCCAAATATTATTCTAAGACCTTAGTAATATCCTAATGGTCATTTAAACCAATTACCAAAGAAAACCAAGCTTGAAAACAAGTTAAAACACAAAATGTGCTTTAAGGAGTCTTAAAGCACATTTTTGAAAAATTATCTTGTAAATGGGTTTTGAGTGGCTAAATGTCCATCATTACTCTTTAATTAACATTTGTACTAATTAGTATCACATTAGGAAGTCTAACTCAATGCGAAATCAAAAATTTCACAATTATGTGCCTTGTTTAGTGAATAGTAACCAAATACTGCTAGTTTAAGACATTAGTCAAAGTAAGTCAATTAAATGGTCAACAAAGACCACAATACACCTTGTTTGACCAAGGGGGCGGTTTTTAAGTGTGACTCACCACACTTATCTAGCTAAGTAATGAATAAAGCAAAAGTAAGTAAATTCACTATTCACCTTTAACATAAATATCTTACCTTTACTTACCTCTCTCCTCACCGCTTCATTCTCTCTTGTTCCCACCGGTTGTGAGCTGCTCCTCTCTTCTTCTCCAACGTGAAGAACAACCTCCATGCTAGCTTCACCTTCCTTTGATTACTACTTACTCATTTTAGCTCCAAAACCAAAACAAAACACATATTCTTCTTAGTTAGCTCAAGCTCCTTCTTTCTATCTTTTCAAAACTTCAAGAGCCTCATTTTGGAGCCAAGGCAAATCGCCATTAGAGGAGGAAATCCAAGTTTGGAGAGTTCATTGGCTTCTCCATTCTCTTAAAGTAAGGAATGTGTAAGAAAATCTAGGTTTCCATCATTTTCTTCCCTTGTCCGAAAATTTGTACTCATGGGACTCCATGTTTATGCTTTGTTCTAGCTTGTTTTCTACTCTTCAAAGGATAAAGGAGGTCCTTCTTGCTTCATATCCAAGCTTGTCTTGAGAAACCAAGGTAAAACAATCAATTTAATACCTTAAAACACATTTTAACCTAGGTTTTTATTCCTTAAGGTTAGTGTGTTGTTTAGTACTCATTGGAGTCATTGAATATTGGTTAGAACATTGGCAAGGAAAATTTGATTGGTGACCGAGATTGTTTAAGAAAAACCTAAGGAGAAAAGTTGTGGAGCTTGGAAAAAGAACAAGGTAAATGTCTTACCTTAAGGTGTTTAATGTATTAAGGGATGGGATTTAGGTCTATGATGAGTGTAGCTTAAGGTTTACATTAGAAAAGGGCTATATATAACCTAGGAGAAACAATGACTATGTTTGAGAACTTGTGACTAAGGAGCCAATGAGAAAATAGATAGTTAAACAATGTTGAGATGAATTACAAGAAGCATTTTATTACAATGGGAGCCTTGTTGTGTGTATTCGCAGGTTAAAGACAATTATATGTGGAAATTCAGTGGTTAAGATTATTGTCATTTAAGGGCCTAAGTTCCAAGCATTTTAAGTTTATACACTATATGATGATGTGGTGTAGTTTTGGTGTAAATTGTGTGTTAAGAGGTTGTAATGAGAATTTGAGTGATCTTGGTTGTTTGATGGTGAAAGACCAAGTGTTTGGGTGTAACAATATACTAGAGAACCCATGGCAAAATTTAGTGAAGAACCTAAGTGTTTAAGATGTTCTAAGGAGATTTCATGACTAAGGAAGTACTATGAAGTTTTAGAGGTTGTCTTGATGAAAAAGGGTGAGTTTAAGGTGTATAATGAGTTAGAATGACCTAGACATGAACATGGAGGATTTAGGAATCAAATGAATGTACTAGTGTATTTAGGACTTAGGCAAACATTGGTAAACTAGTAGAAAAGAAATAATGTGTTTGATGAAGGTGTCATAAACCTGTGTAGGAACTGTAAGTAGTTGCATAAAGGAATTTTAGGTGGAGAAAGATGCTTGGGAGATGATGTTATAGTGGTGAGGAAGCATTTTGGCATAGTAGTTATAATAGGTGTGAACCACCACTTAGAAACCTAAAGAGAAACATTACAAGTGTTGACATTATTGCAAGGAAATAAATAATGACTAAGATGGATATTGATAAGTGATTTAAGGAGTTTAGTGGAGGGCTTAAGGTGTGTTTTAAATGCCCAAACGAGGTTGGAGCATGCTAAGAAATGAGATAAGTGTTTAAGGATTTAGAAGATGGGTATTTTGGCCTGTCCGAACTTCCGTCCGAATTTGGAAGCTCGGACATGCCCTGTTGCAATTTAACCTTCTGAGTCTCGGCCAGTGTCCGGACTTCAGTCCGACCTTAGAAGTTCGGACACTTGAAATTTTTCCTTTGAATTTCCCTCGACCTATGTCCAAACTTAGGGAAGCTCGGACACATGTTCGGACACTTGAAACTTTTCTTTTGATTTTTCCTCGACCTATGTCCGAACTTAGGGAAGCTCGGACACATGTTCGGACACACGTCTGGTTGCACCCTTTTTGAGTCTCGACCTATGTCCGAACTTGGGAAGCTCGGACACAAGTTCGGAGGCGGTGCTACTTTGGCCAAAAACTTTGTTTAAGGTTAGGAAATGGTGGGGATGATTAGGTATTGATGTTATAAGTTTATTAAGGACATGTTTGGTGGGTGTAATGGTCATTAAGTGGGAGAGTAAGTGTGATAGATAATGAGGAAATGATGCACTTAGGAGTTAAGTTAAAACCATAATGCTTAGTGAAAAACAATGAGTAAAAGTTGATGTCTAGGGAGGCTAAGTAATTGTATTGCGTTGAAATGAATAATAACCTAAAACTGAATGAATGTTTTAGGACTGGCGAATTGGGACTTGGAAGGAGATAAACCAAACAATCGTCGACGGTGAATGGTACAGTCTTTCTTGTGACCTGCTTGCTAACCAGGTGTCCCTCGGCTTGTGTGCTATCTGTTTAATTGCTATGACTAAGACAAGATTAAGCATGCAACCGGTTATATTTGTTCTCGTTGTGAATGTGTTTTCTTTACACTAACCCACGAGACTTGAGATTGTTACTAACTAAGTTTAGTACTTACTGAGTTAAGGATAAGAGTTAAGTATTGGTAACTATTGGTTAATACCCGTTAAGGTTTAATTAACACATGGTGGGTAAGATTTTTACTAACTGGAACTTGAGTGAGGAACCCGGGACTGACTCCGGTCATGCATGCTAAGGAAAGGGGGACGGTATCTGAATCAGATCCGCCCTCCGCTTAAGGACTTGTCTTCGGACTTGTTGCCTAGGGTCGGTTGCCGGCTCAGCTACACTAGACTCCCGTCCAAGGTAGGTGGCATTAAGATGGTGCGGTAGAATCACCTAAATCCTAGGTTTGAGATTAAGCTACAACCATTTCCTTTCTAGGAACGGTTTGTATACTGAGATTAAAATAAGGTTAAGACTGAGGTAAGATAAGGAACTGAGGTTAAGGTAATCAGGACTAAGGAGGGGGTTACTAACCCGCTTGATAAGGGAACGCTTGGGTCGTTCATTGTGTGTGAACTATGTATGTTCATCTGTGGATTGTTGTTTATAGCACATCATATCATGCTTGTGTTGTTAATCAATTTCCATGCTATCGACAATTAGTCGTCGTAGCCCCGTTAGCTTGGGGGCCATGAGAGGGAGTATCAGCATTTGTGCTGACCCCCTTTGGGGGCTGTTTTTACACTTGCAGGTAAGAGACCCATGAAGTCACTCCACGAGAGTAGGAGCAGTTAGACTTAGTGGGTTGTTTATTTTGAGTACGGGTTGCGCTTGTGCTCCCGTCTGTTTATATTGAAACTGATGTAAGTTTGCGACTATGACTTAGATACTTAAACTCGGTTGGTTGTTGGTATTTTGGATGGTGGTGTTTTGGTCGGTTGTTTACTTTGGATAAGCGTTGTAAATTGATAAGGCCGGTATATTCTAACGATCAGACCGTGGCAAGGTCCCGGTGTTTGTCATTTCCGCTGCGACAAATTCGATTAAGTGTTAAGTTTTGCGATAACCACGATTGGCTTTGGACGGGGTGTTACATTGTTATACCCAAAATTTTAACCCCCCCGGAAGGGAGTCTCCACTAATAGGCTAGCTTGGTCAAGTAGTGAGGGTTCCTAGTTCGATCGACACATTTCAGAGTACTAGGGACAGCCTGGTCATCTCCAGGGGCATTTTCATAATTTTTCAAGGCTCCTAAGCCCCCTATAGGCTTTCTCTCTCCTCCAAGGAAGGGTCAAATAAATTCAAAATGCTTTGACATTTTAACCCATGATAGAGGATGACATTTTGGGCATAATGGCGTTGGAATTTCGATTTTTCGAGTTTCCAATAATTTTCTAGCAATTTCTGATTGAATCTGACGAGAAATTAAATTTAAAAAAATATTACAATATCCAAAAAATTCGATTCCACTTTAGAAAAATCAGAAATATCATCCTTTACCCAGGTGTAAAATTTCATAATCAAATTCTTTTTGGAAGCCCTTGTGCTAAAACGTCGGTAAATCTCGGTTTTTACCGGATTTTTCTATCTTTAAGGAAGCCTATATAAGGAACCTTATCCCATGATCAAATCAGAACTTCCAGAACCCTAGACTCTCAAAGGAGGCAGCCGTCTCATTCTCTCCACGTTTTTACACTTCCAAGCACCAAAATCACATCAAAAATCCCCCGAAATCACCATCTAAACACATTTTTCAACTCCCAACACATCAACAATCATTAAACATCAACCAAACCACCTCCAAAACGTGAAGAACACCTTCAACAATCAACAACCAGAAGCTCGGGTCGAACTCAATCCGGAACCGGCACCATCGGAGCCTCCAAAGAATCCCGACGTGAAGAATCCTCTTGAATTTGAAGGTAAAGCAGGTTACAATTCTACTTTTCTAACTCCCCACGACCTTATTAACTCTCTGTCAAATTTAGGGTTCAAACTAACCCTTTTACGCTTCTGTATTGATAATTGTTTTTGTTTCTGCCTTGTTACTTGTTCGTCAAGTTTCGTGCATAATTCGGCTTCAAATTGCAGTTTTCAATTACTAACATCTTGTATACCTTTCAGGCTACACGTGCATAAATTTTGAGCCGAAAACACCTTCGGGAACCACCATAAAACCCTTGTCCGTGGGTGGTCCGGGACCTCGGACCTATGATCCGGGGCCACGGACGGGTTGTCCGTGGCCACGGACACCCACGGACGGCGGCGGGATTTTAAAATTTAAAAAAAAATTAGGTTTTGCTAAACTATGTTCGGGCCTACGGACATCCTGTCCGTGGCCCCGGACTTTTCAAATTTTTGTTTTCTGTTTAATTCGACTTTTATTTCCATGTAGGTTAACTAGGGTCCGTGGTTACGGACATTAGGTCCGTGGCTACGGACGGAAACAAAATTTGACCTAATTCTGCCTCAGAAACCCTAGTTTAGGTAATTTCAACTTTCACTTTATTTTTTTGTCAAAAAATGCTAAAAAATACAAAAAAAAACAGAAGCTCGCGCACTTAGGTTGAAACGACTCGTAACAAGCCGTAATTAGACTAAGTAGAGGAAAAACGACTTCTAGGGGTAATGTGAGCCTCGATTTTTAAACCCTATCCTGTGTTGGTTAAAGCTGATTAGGATCTAACCGGGTTTTAGGTCCACTTATAACCTAAGGTTAGTAACTATGTCATATAACAATGATTATTAAAACATAAGCTAGCTCACTAGAACCTATTATGAGTCGCCACCTAATTTTAACCTAGATCAAATTAGGAAAGGAGAGTTCGGGTTCGGGGGCTTGATATTCGACTTAATTAGGGTTCAAATCACTTTCATTACCCTTCCTAGGTCGTTTTTCCTCTACTTGGTTTATTTACGGCTTATTACGAGTCGTTTTAACCTAAGTGCGCGAGCTTCTGTTTTTTTGTGTTTTTAGCATTTTTAGACAGAAAATTAAAGTGAAATTAAAAGCTACCTAAACTAGGGTTTCAGAGGCAGAATTAGGTCGAATTTTGCTTACGTCCGTAGCCACGGACCCCATGTCCGAGACCACGGACCCCAGTTAACCTAATTATACAGAAGAGTCGAAATTAAAGGAAAACAAAAAATTGCGAAGTCCGGGGCCACGGACAGGATGTCCGTGGGCCCGGACATTATTAGAAAACCTAAATTTTGAATTTTTTAAAATCCCGCCGCCGTCTGTGGGCGTCCGGGCTTACGGACAGGGAGTCCGGGACCCCGGACATGACGTCTGTGGGCGGCCCGCCCCTCGGACGGCGGCTTTGAGGCTGTTCCCGAAAGTGTTTTGGCTCAAATTTTATGGGTGTGTAGCCTGAAAGATGTACAAGGCGTTAGTGATTGAAAGTTTTCAATTTGAATTCGAATTAAGCACGAAACTTGGTAAACAAGTTATTGGACAGAAGCTTAAACAAACAGCAATACAGAAGCGTAGAAGGGTTAGTTTGAGCCCAAATTTTGAGGCAAGACCGATGATACCGTTGGGAATTAGGGAAATGGAGTTTTTACCTGTTTTACCTTCGGATTCACAATGATTCTTCACACCGGGATTCGTCGAGTGCTCCGTTGATGGCAGACCCGAAAGGTTTTCGAACCAAGCTTCTGGTTGTTGGTCGTTCTTGCTGTGCTTCACGTTTTGGAGGTGGTTTGGTTGATGTTTGATGATTGATGATGTTGTGGGAGTTGAAAAATATGTTTTGGTGTTGATTTTGGTGAGATTTCGGTGTTTGATTGTGGCTCTGGAGTTCAAAAACGTGGAGAGAGAGAGACGGCTGCCTTCTTTGAGAGTCTAGGGTTCTTGAGGTTATAAGATTCTGATTTTATCCAAAAACCTATCCCCTTATATAGACTTTCTTAAAGATAAAGAAAATCTAGTAAAAGTAAGATTTTTCGGTATTTTAATTAAAAGACTTCCCAAAGAAATTTTGCTGTGAAATTTTAACCACATGTCAAGGATGGATATTATGAATTTTCTGAGGTGGAACCGAATTTTTTAAATGCTGGAATATTTTTAAATTGAATTTCCCGTCAGATTCAGTCAGAAATTGCTAGAAAATTATTGGAAATTCGAAAAATCAAAATTCCAACGCCATTATGCTTAAAATGCCATCCTCTATCATGGGTTAAAATATCAAAGCATTTCAAGCTGATTTGGGCGTCCTTTGTAGGAGAGAGAAAGCCTATAGGAGGTCTTATGAGCCTTAAAAATTACGAAAACGCCCCTGACAATGACGAAGCTGCTCCCCATGCCATGGAACACACCAATCGGGCCAGAATCTCTTACTAGTTGATTGAAATATCCCTCACAACACCAAAACCTCGTAGACCTTAACCAGGGGGGTCAAAATTTTGGGTATAACAGATTGCCCCCAGTCAACTAGACTTTGTAATGGATATGAAGAGTCTAGTTGATGCTTGGGTGATACCCCAAAATTTCGGACCTTAAAAGACCCTGCATGCCGCTTGAAATCTAGCGGGTTGTGTCGAGCTATTCGAAGGCGCTGACTACCTAAAGAGGAAGGAGAAGTTGTTGAACTATTCAAAGGCGCCAACTACCTGAAGTGATGATATGTTGTCGAGCTATTCTAAGGCGCTGACAACCTAAAAAGATGAAAATGATGTCAAGCTATTCTAAGGCATTGACTACCTAAAAATGAAATGATGAAATAAATGTCAAGCGATTCTAAGGCGTTGACTACCTAAATGATGAAAAGTGGACTAAACTAAGAGTGAATAATCTAGACCGAGCATCTAAGGTGCTGGGAACCTAAAATTAAATGGAATACGCCGAGCATTATAAGGTGTCGGGAACCTGAGGTTGAATGAAATACGCCGAGCATTATTAGGTGTCGGGAACCTGAAGCTAAATGGATTACGCCGAGCATTATAAGGTGTCGGGAACCTGAAATTGAAAGGATTACGCCGAGCATTATAAGGTGTCGGGAACCTGGAGTTTGATTGGAATACGCCGAGCATTATAAGGTGTCGGGAACCTGGAGTTTGATTGGAATACGCCGAGCATTATAAGGTGTCGGGAACCTGGAGTTGAATAGATTATGTCTAGCATTATAAGGTGTCGGGAACCTGAAGTTTGATTGGAATACGCCGAGCATTATAAGGTGTCGGGAACCTGAAAATGAAAAGAGATGGAATGAGATTGATGTGATGTGTGCCTAAATTGATTAATGTAAAGTAGAACCTATGGTTGCCTAAGTGGAATGGTAGGAAATTAGGTTCATGACGAGCCTGAGGTTGAGTTCATCTATTCTGGTGAATCTGAATCATTGGCTGAGAATCTGCATCTCTAAAGAATCTGTACCTTCGGTTGAGAATCTGTACCTTCGACTGAGAATCTGTTGATAAGCGAGAAATACATCTACTTTTAGGGCTTTAATTCTTCCTATTTTCATAGCAATTTGTGTCGTATTTCTCACTTATCATATGATTTTCCTAGATTTATGTTTTGAAATGAATTGATATATTTTATGTGTTAAATGTAGGAAAAAGTCATGTTAATGGATAGATGATCTCATGAGCTTTCCAACGCAACAAACGGCGAGTAAAACAGACTTATAACGAAGAATCTGGAGCCGGTTGAAGATTGCAAAAAAATATATATATATATATATGTCCGCCTCCTTTCGCGAGGACAAGAGACAGAGGTGTCCGCCTCCTTTCGCGCGGACAGCACAGAGACGTCCGCATGATATCGCGCGGACAAGGAAGCGGACGCGCGCGCGGACAGGAAAAAAACAGCGCACAAAAATCCGGTTTTCTTCTCCGTTTTTCCTTCTTCCTTCGCGGCGCCGCACTCGAACTGATTAATTACAGACGGCGCCTAATTCATTCACGCGTGACGCCGCTGCTTTCTGACTGTAATCTCCGCGATCTGCTCACCAACTCCACCGCCATTTAATCACACCGCCTGCTCCGTTGTCTGTTTCTTCTCCACCTTTCCTATAAATAACCAACGCCCATCCTCAGTATTAATCATCCCTTCTTTAAATCCAAAACCAGTCCATCACTCGTTCATTACACTCACTCACCACATTCGCACACCACGTACGACCACATCAATTTCTCTTCTCCCCGTTTTCTCCATTTTTATTTGTTTTTCCACCACACCACATCTCTTCCATTAATTAGTATTATTATTACGGACGACGTCGATGCAAAGGCGGAGCTAGGATTCAGAGTCAACTTGCTAGCTGGAGTTTTCTCTACCCTTTCTCTTCTTTTGTTAAAATGTTGTTTATATATAGTCATGTTTAATTAATAAACTCAAGCCCTCCCAGGTTTGGGATGCGAGCCTATTTTATATAATTATGTTATGTTGAGCTTTCTACTATGATTTTATCTAAAGTAGTAGTTTAATTCCAGTTCTTAATCTGCTTTAATTCTCTGATCAATTATTAAAGCAACATTTGTAGTTTTCTAATCAACACGCGAGAGCTGAGATAGTAAACAAGACATAGGAATTAAACCTGATTAACAGCTAGAAGCCTGATCCGGCCTATAGGTTAATTAGTCTCAAATAGAAGCTGTTCTTTATGCGATTGGTTGTGTCCGGATTAGAGCATTAGTCTGCTGCTAGTTCTAGCAACTGGTTAGGGTTCGTTAGATTTAGTCGTCAACGAATTATTTATAGTTTCTGAGTCTATTACTTAAGTGGTAAAGTTTACATTAATATAATTGATAAAATAGGTGAGCAGAACAACCTGGGATGCTTTCTCAAAAAGACAAAAAAGATTAATAATTTCTATTTTTATTATTTTGTTTCATTTTAATTATTTTTATTATTGTCTTATTATGTAGCTGATAATCATTTCCCTCAAAAAGATAAAATCTGTTTATAGAATTCTCAATCAATTTAATATACTGTCAGTTATCCACGAGGTCCCCAAGAGTACGACAACCCCACGAATCCACTATCCCGCAAAACGATTAGGTACACTGCCTAAGTGGTAGAAGTAGTCACATATTTCTCCAACATCTGTATCCCTGAAGAATCTGTACCCTCGGCTAAGAATCTGTATCCCTGAAGAATCTGTACCTTCGGTTGAGAATTTGTATCCCTGAATTGTGACGAGGAGTCTCATATGAATAGATGCAATGGTCATGATGAAAGTCGATTATGAAAGTGCCAAACGTGGCAATGAGGATGTGCATGTCAAAATACGATCAAAGTGTATGTAGGAAATTTGTCCAAAATAAGAAATTGTTGAAAGAGGTGCCAAACGTGGCAGTGTTTGAAGAATATTCTGTTTAATGAAAAGGAAAGCGAAGCTATCATTTCATGACTATAAACTTCGGACTTGCAATTTATCTCCTATGAGATGAACATGCCACCGGTGGGGTATGGTGTATGATGTGAAGGTAAGGGCTTATGTGGGCCTGAGATGTTTGATGTGGAGGTAAGGGCTTATGTGTGCCTGTGGTGGAATGGTGGTGGTGATGTTTGAGCTCTGGGTTCCAATTGGTGTTGTCATAGAAATTGTTGGAACCAACAATTGCCCCCAATATTTTTCCCTTAAGACAATCTGAGCTAGAGTTCATGGCAATCGATCGGAACGATCGATTGCCCCCAGTATTTTCTTTTATTAAACGTGCGAACGAGTTTCGTCCTTGCAGGGTCAAGGCTTATGTTTTTATGTGGTGCTTCCTAACCTACACTCGCCGTGTTTGGTGCTTGCACTCGTCCCTCACCTACGGTCACAACTTCTAGACCATTGAATTCGATATTTGATGGATTTACGCATTTGATCTGTTACTTTCACGTGATTGGACACACAACTATCAAGTCGGAAGTCTTTAATGCTTATAACGTGGCCATGGGATGTGATGAAAGACAACGGGATCATGGAGGGACGTTTGAGGTATGTGGGGCTTAAATGGGTGACCAAAGCTGCAACTTGCGTTTTCTCTCGAAATTATCTTCCTTGTCTTGAAGTCATCTAGCTGCTTCGTTGTTTTTGAGCTTCTGGACTTGGACTTTTGAAGTTGTCCTTTACACCATTTCTTTTCTTTTTGTCATTCGGATTTCCTTGAGGCATTTCAGGTTTACCTCTTTGTTTTATCCTTTCTTGACTTTGCCTTCGGGGTTCTTGTGTTTCCCGGTTTTGGGCTTCGAGAGCGGTTTTGATGTGAGCTCTTTGGATCCTGTGTCACTTTGGGACCATTTGCGGATCACTTCGCCATGCTGATAGCGGCTTTGCTTCTCTGGACTGATGAAAACGTTATCTGAGAGTCAGGCTCCTTGCTTCTTTTGGTCACCGGGTTGGTTATTCATCACGGGCTGGCTTGTTCTGTGGAGCTTGGCAACATCGAAAAGGGATATATGAAAGGCTCAGCGGGGGTGCCTAGGGTTTAATGTCAGGGTTCACAAGCTTTTGGCTATGTGGTGCTGTACCTAGGTGCTTCGTCATTCCTGATAGTTGTGTATCCGCTCTTTGTTACTTTTCGCAGGTCTAAGAGTAAATTTACAAATTATCTCCTTCGGTCGGAGTTATGCCGTTTACCTTACCTTTGAATGTGGTCTCACCGGAGTCGTGTAAAAATGACACGCTCGTTCACTCATGGTTTTCAACTCAAGACACTCTCGTGAGATTTTCACTCGGAAACTCGTTCGCACATTTAAACAAAAGATAAAAGATGACGAACTTAAACTTAGATTGCCCCCAGTATTGATTTTGGGGTTTGTGACAACAATTCGATAGATGTGGACCTTGAACCTCTTTGTGGGTTGTGAGTTGTGGTGTCTGGTTAGGCATGTTCAAATTTTCAAAAACAAAATGCAAGTCTTTGTATTCCATTGCATAGTCAGAAAATGATTACTTCGTGATCCTTGAAAGACGTGAGTGCTCTTTTTTTTTTAGTTTTTTTCGAATTAATGAATAATGCTTTGTACAAAAATTATGGAAATGGAACTATGTTTTAAAAAAGAATAATGTTGGAAATTACAAACTCAGGGAAACTACCGAAAATGATCAAGGGAACTATCTACTACAAAAGTTGAAAGACAACTAATCAAGAAAAGAAATGCATTTCATGAGAAACACACTAAAAAACAACATTTCTGATGACGCTTGGGCATGCATGCTCTGCGCTCTCCACCATGTTCTTAGAATTGGAGCCCTTGGTCAATTAGAACCTGGATTCTGTGTTGTAGGGCCCTGCAGTGGTCAGTGTCGTGACCGGGCAGCTGATGGAAGTGACAAAATTGATTAAGATCCTTCCCCAAATGAGTAGTTCCTGGCCTCAGGGCGAGCGGTTGCATCGGATATCTTCCTCGAAGCTCTTCAAGTGCTTGTCTTGGCGTTCGACTGATGTCTGTAAACTCTGTCTGTCGAGAATTCCGTCGGGGTGGTTCTACTGTCCCAACGCTCCAACCAGGTCCTCTTGACTGTTGATTGCTGTCTTCCTCATGTTGCCTGGTTCTCTTGCGGGTGCAGCTTTGGATGCAAGTTGCTGCTCCCGGTTGCCTAATCACTTTCGTGAGTTCCGTAGCAATTTCTTTAACACTCCCCTTCGATCCTCGGACCCTAATGGAGCCAACTTCAATGCAGTCATAAAGGGTGTTGAGAAGCCTGTCCACTAACTCATCCCGAGCTTGACGTTCGGACTCCAGGGAAAGAGCCTTTGCTTTCAACTCTTCGATAACAGCAACGTAGTTAGATTCCACGGCGTCCATGGCAGCACTATGCCTCTGCTCCATGGCTTCAATGGTGGCCATGTGCTTTTGTTCCAAAATTGCGAGCTGGGCTTCCATGTCGATTGGACCGCACTTGGGACTTGAGTCTACCTGTGTCCAAGGTGTCCATTATTACCTAACAAAAGGAAGTGGGCTGAAACATGACGCTTCACAAGATAGATCGAAGCAGACTTAGGCTGAAAGCAAGTGGGCCAGGATACCCAGAGAATGAGGTGTTTGGGCAGGAGTATCTTTCAGACTATGAACTGGAACTTGGATTGAAATCTAAACAGAAGGCTTTGATTAGGCCTGAGAGGTGACACCTAGATCTAGGGTTTGGGGCTAGGGCCCGAATAAGAAGTCTACCTAGTCTAGAATGAACCCTTGGGCCGGAATGTGTTTGGGCCTGGAGTGAAACTCATGGGCTGGAATGGTCTAGATCACAAATGGGCCTAACTTTCTTTGGGTCAGAGAAGATGGTTGCTAAGCTGAAGAAATCTTTTTTAGGACCTGTGAGTTATTTCAAGTTCAGGTGGATTCTTTTTTATGGGCCTAGAACTAATTGGATAATTCAAATTGGGCCAGAAGAGAAATCACCTAAATCTAAACTTTTGGGCCGAAGCCCGAACAAATAACTCACACATTCAAATCAAGGAAGGCCTTTGGGCCGCAAGCAATAAAGTCACGATATCGGGTTGGGCTGAGTTGATGTAGGAAAAGTTCTTATCAATTTCTAGGCTGGGTAGTGGGCTGATCATGCAGGTAAACAAGGCCCACACAAATTCAACATGTCCTCACCAGACGTTAAAATCAAACCGGGTATGGATCGATCCGGAGAGGTGTTTGGGGCATGGGCCCAGGTCGCCACAAAGGAATAGGGCTTGCACGCTATTCTCTTTGGCTTCCCCACTTTTTTCACATCACCTGAGGGTGTGCGTCTACGATCGGGTCTTTGACTGACCAAACAATGGGCTAGGTAAGGATACTGCCAGGAAAATGCTAGGGGCTAAAGCCCAGGTATTAAGGGGGTGTGGTTAGACGACACCCTCCTCTTTTCCCCCACTTATTCACATCACCTAAAAGGTGTGAGTCCCTGACAGGGGACCCTCAAACGGGTCCCGGGGTAGAACCGGTCTGTGTGGACCCTCGCTCTCATATGATGCGAAGGTGCAAAAATTAAAGTGCGCACAAAAGTAAACAAACTAAGTAATAAAGCCATAAATAAACATTTTCGAGTTAAGCCCTCTTTCTTAAAATTAAACAAGTTAAAATTAAGAGTTTGTCCCCAGCAGAGTCGCCAGTCTGTGAGCCTTGATTTTTAAACCCTATCCTGTGTTGGTTAAAGCTGATTAGGATCTAACCGGGTTTTAGGTCCACTTATAACCTAAGGTTAATAACTATGTCATATAACAATGATTATTAAAACCTAAGCTAGCTCACTGGAACCTATTATGAGTCGCCACCTAATTTTAACCTAGATCAAATTAGGAAAGGAGAGTTCGGGTTCGGGGGCTTGATATTCGACTTAATTAGGGTTCAAATCACTTTCATTACCCTTCCTAGGTCGTTTTTCCTCTACTTGGTTTATTTACGGCTTATTACGAGTCGTTTTAACCTAAGTGCGCGAGCATCTGTTTTTTTGTGTTTTTAGCATTTTTAGACAGAAAATTAAAGTGAAATTAAAAGCTACCTAAACTAGGGTTTCGGAGGCAGAATTAGGTCGAATTTTGCTTACGTCCGTAGCCACGGACCCCATGTCCGAGACCACGGACCCCAGTTAACCTAATTATACAGAAGAGTCGAAATTAAAGGAAAACAAAAAATTGCGAAGTCCGGGGCCACGGACAGGATGTCCGTGGGCCCGGACATTATTAGAAAACCTAAATTTTGAATTTTTTAAAATCCCGCTGTTATACCCAAAATTTTGACCCCCCTGGTTAGGGTCTACGAGGTCCTGGTGTTGTGAGGGGCATTTTAATCAAGTAGTGAGGGATTCCGGCTCGAACGGCGCATTCCATGGCATGGGGAGCAGCTTCGTCATTTTCAGGGGCGTTTTGGTAATCTTTAAAGGCTCTTGAGACCTCCTAAAAGCTTTCTCTCTCCTCCAAAGGATGCCCAAATCAGCTTGAAATGCTTTGATATTTTAACCCATGATAGAGGATGACATTCTAAGCATAATGGCGTTGGAATTTTGATTTTTCGAGTTTCCAATAATTTTCTAGCAATTTCTGACTGAATCTGACAAGAAATTCAATTTAAAAATATTCCAACATTTAAAAAATTCGGTTTCACCTCGAAAATTAATAATATCCATCCTTGACATGTGGTTAAAATTTCACAGCAAAATTCCTTTGGGAAGTCTTTTAATTAAGATACCAAAAAATCTTACTTTTACTAGATTTTCTTTATCTTTAAGAAAGTCTATATAAGGGGATAGGTTTTTGGATAAAATCAGAACCTCATATGCTCAAGAACCCTAGAGAGCCAGAAAACACGCCTCCTCTCTCTCTCTCTCTCATTTTCCAACACCCGGCCACCCAAATCATACCGAAAATCCCCCGAAATCACCATCTAAACACGTTTTCCAATCCCCAAAGCACCAATAGTCATCAAAACCTCACAAAAACACCACCAAAACGTGAAGAACAGCAAGAACAACCAACAACCAGAAGCTTGGTTCGAAATCCTTTCAGGTCTACCATCAACGAAGCACTCGACGAATCCCGGTGTGAAGAATCATCTTGAATTCGAAGGCTACACACCCATAAAATTTGAGCCAAAAACTCCTTCGGGAACAGCCTCAACGCCGCCGTCCGAGGGCGGTCCGCACCCACGGACGTCATGTCCGGGGTCCCGGACACCATGTCCGTAAGCCCGGACGCCCTCGGACGGCGGCGGGATTTTTAAATTTTTAAAAATTAGGTTTTCTGATAATGTCCGGGCCCACGGACAGCCTGTCCGTGGCCCTGGACTTTACAATTTTCTGTTTTCTGTTTAATTCGACTTTTATTTTCATATAGGTTAACTGGGGTCCGTACGGACAGAAACAAAATTTGACCTAATTCTGCCTCCGAAACCCTAGTTTAAGTAATTTTAATTTCCACTTTAATTTTCTATCAAATAATGTTAAAAAATACAAAAAAAACAGAAGCTCGCGCACTTAGGTTAAAATGACTCGTAATAGGCCGTAAATAAACCAAGTAGAGGAAAAACGACCTAGGAAGGGTAATGAAAGTAATTGAACCCTAATTAAGTCGAATATCAAGCCCCCGAACCCGAACTCTCCTTTCCTAATTTGACCTAGGTAAAAATTAGGTGGCGACTCACAATAGGTTCCAGAGAGCTAGCTTAGGTTTTAATAATTATTGTTATATGACATAGTTATTAATCTTAGGCTATAAGTGGACCTAAAACCCGATTAGATCCCAATCAAGTTAATCCACATAGGATAGGGTTTAAAATCGAGGCTCACAGACTGGCGACTCTGCTGGGGACTACTTCTTAATTTTAACTTGTTTAATTTTAAGAAAGAGGGCTTAACTTGAAAGATGTTTATTTATGGCTTTTATTACATTGTTTATTTACTTTTGTGCGCAATTTGAATTTTTGTACCCATGCATCATATGAGAGCGAGGGTCCACATAAACCAATTTCACCCCGGGACCCGTTTGAGGGTCCCCTGTCAGGGACTCACACCTTTTAGGTGATGTGAATAAGTGGGGGAAAAGAGGTGGGTGTCGTCTAACCACACCCCCTTAATACCTAGGCTTTAGCCCCAAGCATTTTCCTGGCAGTACCCTTACCTAGCCCATTGTTTGGTCAGTCAAAGACCCGACCGTAGATGCACACCTTCAGGTGATGTGAAAAAAGTGGGGAAGCCCAAAGAGAATAGCGTGCAAGCCCTATTCCTTTGTGGTGACCTGGGCCCGCGCCCCAAGCACCTCTTCGGATCGATCCATACCCGGTTTGATTTAAACGTCTAGTGATGACATATTGAATTTGTGTGGGCCTTGTTTGCTTGTATGATCGGCCCACTACCCAGCCTAGAGATTGATAGGAACTTCTCCTACATCAACCTAGCCCAACCCGAATTTAAGGCCTTATTGTTTGTAGCCCAAAGGCCTTGTTTGGTTTGAATGAATTGATTGTTCGGGCTCAGGCCCAAAAGTTTAGACTTAGGTGATTACACTTTCGGCCCAATTTAAATTATCAACTTAGTTCTTGGCCCGCGAAAAACAAATCCACCTAAAGCAATCTGTGAAAATCCGTCGGGCCACTTCATTTCAAGGCCCATTCCGGTTTAGGAAAAAACTTTCACTCGGGCTTTGGCCCAAAATTCTAGATTTAGGTGTCATCTTTTAGGCCTAATCAGAGTTACTCGACCCAAACAAGTTTTAAATTAGAACGCCATCTTACCAAGTACTCCTTCCCGGCCCAGAACTTTAGTCCGGTCCTCTTTTATTTTCTGACAGACGGTATTTTGAAAACAGGTAAACTGTCATCACAAGCATGGAGGGAAAAGGAAGACCAGTTACAACGGAGGATAGAATGGCAGAGATAGAGCTTAGGCTAAAAGCCATGGAGGAAGCCGTAGAAGAGTTGAGAAACAGGATCAACTCTCGGGATGCGGACTTTCATGGGGCCGCTAATACAAGAGAGAATGGCCAAGCTGAACTAGAAGCCATGATGGCTGCTATGGAACGGAGACATGGTGCTGTCAGGGATGCCATGGAGTCGAACTACGTCGCAGCAATCGAAGAAATGAGGGCAAAGGCCCTTTCCCTGGAGGCCAGACGTCAAGCTCAGGATGCTAGTGGGTGGGCTTCTTAGCTCTCTTCACGACCACATTAAAGTCGGTCCTTTGGAGCCCAAGGATTGCAAGGGAATGTCGAGGAGATTGCCGCAGAACTCAGAACAGCAATTGGGAAGACAGAACCGAACAATGAGACATCTTGCATCCAAAGTTGCACCCGGAAAAGGTCTAGGCAGCATGAGGCGAATGCGGTCAGAGGGAACCAGGTTGGATCATTGGAGCAGTAGAACCACCCCGACAGAGCTCCCGTCGGAGAGAATTTTCAGACGTTGGCCAACCATTAAGCCAGACATTTGCAATGCTCCAGGAACGAAACATGCTACAGCCTCTCACTCCCCGACCTGGGGACCCTAAAAAAGGAAGGAATCTAAGTCAGTTCTGTTGGTACCACCAATTACCCGGCCATGATACCAATGATTGCAAGGCTTTGAGACACGCAATCCAAGATCTCATCGATCAAGGGCATCAATTTCAAGGACATGGAAATGTAGGCAGGACATCCATGCCTGGGTCTTATTAGAGTTTGTAGTCTTTAAGTACGTTTTGCTTTTCAATTAGGTAGATTCTTTTTATTAGTCACCTTTGGCTTTCATAGTAGTTAGTCCCCTTTACTATTTTTGGTAGCTTTCCCGAGTTTGTAGTTTCCAACGTTATTTTACATTGAATAATACGTGGTTCCATTTTCACAATTTCCATGCAAAGCATTTTCCAATCATTTTTTAAAAAAAAGCGAGCAACCTCATCGCTTCGTCCATACTCACTACAGCTCCTCGTACAAATACAACCTTCATCATATACACCCCATGTGTCTCACCACTCCACTTTCTCAACATTTCACCAAATATTTGCTCCACAAGATCACCCCATCACCACTCACCATCATTATTCCGCACAATCGCCTTCCACAAATAACCTGGGTATTCAAAAGGCTTGTCAAAAACCCCACAATAATACTGGGGGCAATCTGAGTTAAGGAACGATAATGTTTTTTTTCTTTTGTTTAAATGTGCAAACAAGTTTCTGAGTGTACACTTCGCGAAGGTGCCTTGAGCGGTAAAACCAAGAGCGAACGAGCGTGTCATTTTTACATGACTCTGGAGAGATCACGTTCAGAGGTAAGGTAAATGGCATGACTCCGACCGAAGGAGATAATTTGTAAATTTACGCTTAAACTTGTGAAAAGTAACAAAGAACGGGTACACAACTATTAGGGATGACGAAGCACCTAGGTACAGCACCACACAGCCAAAAAGCTTGTGAACCCTGACATTACACCCTAGGCACCCCCGCTGAGCTTTTCATATATAACCTCTTTTACAACACTACAAGCTCCACAAACAAGCCCGCCAATGATGAATAACCGACCCGGTGACCAAAGGAGGCAAGGAGCCCGACTTCTGAACAACAACTTCACAAGTCCAAAGAAGCAAAACTGCTACCAGCATGACGAAACGATCCACAAATGGTCCCAAAGTAACACAGGATCCAAATGAGCTAACATCAAAAACAGCTCTCAGAGTTCAAAGCCGGGAAACACAAGAACCCCGAAGGAAAGGAGATTCAAAGAAAGGCAAACCTAAAAAGCCTCAAAGAAATCCAAAATCGGAAAAAAGAAAGAAGATGCAAGGAACAATCAAAAGTTCCAAGTCTCAAGCGAAGTCATCACGAAGTAGCCAAACGACTTCAAGGCAAAGAAGACAAGTCCGAGAGACGGTGCAAGTTGCAGATTTGGTCACCCTTATAGCTCCACATATCCTAAACATTCCTCCATTGTCCTGTTATCATTCATCACACCCCATAGCCACGTTATAAGCTTAAAAGACTTCGACTTAGTAGTTGTGTATCCAATCGAGTGAAAGTAACAGGTTGAACACGTAAATCTAACAAATGTCAAATTCAATGGTTGAGAAGTTGTGACCGTAAGTGAGAAACGAGTGCAAACACCAAACACGTCGAGTGTAGGTTAGGAAGCACCACATCAAAACATAAGCCTTGACCCTGTGAGGACGAGACTTGTTCACACGTTTAGCCAAAAAAAATACTGGGGGCAATCGATCGTTCCGATCGATCGCCATGAACTCTAACTCAGATTGCCTTAAGAAAGAATACTGGGGGCAATTGTTGGTTCCAACAATTGCAACAACAAGACCGATTGAGGCCCAAAAGTCCAAAACCCAAAGGTTCAAACCATTCTCACATCCCACAGGCCCGTCCTAAGCCCTATCTCCACATCCAAACATTCACAGGCGTCCTAAGCCCTTTCCACATCAAATTCCCACAGGCCCGTCTTAAGCCCTACCTTCACACCCAAACATCCGTAGGCCCATCTTGAGCCCTACTATCTCCAGATTTGACATAAACCCTAATCCTTCTACATCTGTTTAGACCCATTGTACATGTTACTCACTTTCACTTCGAACTACCCTTAGGCTCGTCATAAGACCTAGATCCATCCTTTAGGCTCGTAGTAAGACCTAGTCGCATTCCCTTAGGCTCGTAGTAAGACCTAGTTGCATCCCTTTAGGCTCGTCATAAGACCTAGAACCATCCTTAGGCTCGTCATAAGACCTAGATCCATCATTTAGGCTCGTAGTAAGACCTAGTCGCATTCCCTTAGGCTCGTAGTAAGACCTAGTTGCATCCCTTTAGGCTCGTCATAAGACCTAGAACCATCCTTAGGCTCGTCATAAGACCTAGATCCAACCCTTAGGCTCGTCATAAGACCTAGATCCAACCCCTAGGCTCGTCATAAGACCTAGTTGCATTCCCTTAGGCTTATAGTAAGACCTAGCGTTACCCTTTAGCTTACCCGCTCTTATCAAACACATTGCATTCATCACATTCATATAGGCTCGTCATAAGACCTAGTTGCTTATCCAGGTGCGTCACAAGGACCTGGCAGACAGAAAAGTTGGCGAGGTGATGGCAATAAATCCTTTTGCGATGTCAACTTATTTTCGGGATCAACGAATGGTGGGCAAAGGCAATAAGTCCCCAAGGTTTTTACCAGGAGTTATCCCTGCACACCGGCTTGGGGGCGATGGCAATAAGTCCACATTGGGTCCAGCCAGGAGCATTGGCACGGGTTTCGGTCCCCAGAAGCATCCGAGCATCATCAGCATCATCACATCATCAACATCATCAACATCATCAACATCATCAGCATCATTAGCATCATCAACATTTCAGCATTCTTACATTTGCATACCACCAAGTATCATGAAATACCCCAAACCTTGGTGTGTTGTGTGAATATAGGCTATGGTATTTAAAGGCTAAAAAGTGCCTTAGAAACATAAATGAATCACTTAAACCATGGTAAACACAATAAAACACTAAGACACGGTATGAGCAAAAAACATGCTCTAAGCCATGAGTGAACTTGGTTAGGACCCAAAGAGCCTACCAAGACTTGATAACATTTAATTATGATTAATAAGGCTAATTAAGTCCTTAGGAAACCTTGGTAGACAATGAAACCAAACAAAACACAAATAAATACCTTAAAGTCAATATGAGCAAAAATGTGCTCTAAGCTTGGGATAAATGTGTATAAGACCTAATGGTCATACCTATACTTTATAAATATGTTAATGAACATATTAAATCAATTACCAAAGAAAACCAAGCTTGAAAACAAGTTAAAACACAAAATGTGCTTTAAGGAGTCTTAAAGCACGTTTTTGAAAAATTGTCTTGTAAATGAGTTTTGAATGGCTAAATGTCCATCATTACTCTTTAATTAACATGTGTACTATATAGTATCACATTTGGGTGGCCATATTAGTGGGAAATCAAAAATTTCACTTCTATGTGCCTTGTTATTGATGAATAGTGATTTTTATAACTAGTTTGTAACATATAATGTTATAAGTAATTAAATTGGTCAACAAAGACCATTATACCCTCCTAGGCATATGGGGGCCGGTTTTTCATGGTGTGAGTCACCAACATGTAAAAGAAATCAATAAGTAAACTAAGCTTAAAGTAAAGTACTATTGCTTTAAAGTTACAAATATCTTAAAAGCAAATTCTATCTCATTCTCTCATTTCCTCCCTTGTTCACACGGTTCCACTCTCTTCTTCCTCCTTCTTGTTCTCTCTCGGTAAAGCTATTACCACCATGGAAGTTCCACCTTTGACCACATGTAAAATCAGCTCACTTAGCCAAATCAAAAACAAACACCACCATTCTCTTAGTTAAGTCAAGCTCTACACTTCTACCTTTCAAATCTCAAGAACTCCATTTTGGTGCCATGAAGATTCACCATTGAAGGAGCTTGAGCTCACCTTTTCACATATTCTTGTTCTCCCTTGCTTCAAGGTAAGGAAACTCAAAGAAAAATGACATTTCCTTCATGTTTTGTCATGTCCGAAAATCACTCTTAATGGAGTTATTATATTGCCTTGTTCTAGCTTCATTCCAAGCTTTCATGGACTAGGAGGAGTCCTCTCTTGATATATATTCAAGCTCTCTTTCCATTCCAAGGTAAAACAATCATGTTAATACCTTAAGATAATATATGTAACTAGGGTTTACAATGAGATAAAGCTTAAAGCTTATATACTCATTTCAATGTTGGTATATTGTTTAGTTATTGGCAAGGAACCAAATGCCCTACCGGTTTTGTAAGGAAACAAGAAAGGAATTTGGGAGGAAAAGAGGTAAATATGCTATCTTATTGTGGTTTAATGCCTTAGGAGAAAAAGGCTTATAGTGCTTGTTAAAACTACCTAAAGAGCAAATGGTAAATGAGCTAGTAAAATGCTCTCAAGGAGTTATTAAAGGAATATGTTTGTTGGGTGTATTTGCAGGTCAAAGGCATATTATGTGGGAAATTCAGTGTTTAAGGTTTATGCAATTTAAGGGCCTAAGAGCCATGCATTTAAGGGCCTAAGTGCCAAGCAATTAAGTTATGCACTATATTGTGATGTAGTGCTTAATGTGTGAAGTTTGTGTATAAAGTGTGTTTGATGGATCTTAGGTGTTCTTGGACGAATTAAGGTGAAAACCTAAGTGTTTGGATGTGGGTATATACTAGAGAAGCTATGGCCAAATTTGGGAAATGTGTAAGAAGTTCTAAGTGTTGTAAGTGAGTTTTGGTGAACTAGGAAGTGTTAAAGGTGAATGAATGTTTACTTGAGAAGAAAACTTGTATTAAGGTGATTTAGAGTGATGCAAGGATTTAGGTGTTGCCTTGGAAGTTCTAGGAATTCAATGGGTGTTTTGTGAATGTATTAAAGTCTTGGAGAAGTTGTTTAAGGTTTAGGTAAGGTTGGTGTTCAAGGAGCAAGTGATGTTTAGGTATGATGTGAAAAAGGAGATTTAGTTAGTAAGAAAAAGAAGTTGAGGGATGATGATAAGGTCTAGAGGATACACCTTGGTATTTTGGTCATTATAGGTGAAATGCCACCTAGAAATCATAAGGAGAAAACATTGTAAGTGTTAGGAATTTTGTGGAGATATAAGTAAAGGTTTAAGGAATTAGGAAAAATAATTTGTGAGTGTTTAAGAATATCTTAAGGGTGTTTGAAGTGCCAAATGATGTTAGAACACATTAAGAGGCCTTAGGAGAAGTTTGGTGAAGATTTGACAAGTTTGGGTAAGTTTAGGAGGCGACCGACCCAGGGGCCGACCCAGTTTGTGGGTCGGTCGAGCCTCTGTAAAATGTTAAGAATATGTTCGGTAATGGACCGACCCAGAAGGTTGGGTCGGACATGGGTCGGTCGGTCAAGTTACAAAGGAGGGAAAATGTTCGCACATGGACCGACCCAGAATGGTGGGTCGGACGTGGGTCGGACGGTCATGTTTGTAAGGAAGTAAAAGGGGTCTGTAATGGACCGACCCAGTTGTGGGTCGGTCGGTGGGTCGGTCGGACCAAAGATGTTGTTTAAGGTTATGAAATGATGTGTGATGATGGGGATTGGTAGGTAATGATGTTATAAGGATGTTGAGGGCATGTTAGGTGAGTTTTAGTGACAATAAAATGGGTTAAAAGTTGTATTAAAATGTGAGAGTAAAACAAGTTAAAAATGTTAAGTTATGTAACTAAGTTAACGGGGAAAAATTAAGCATTGACATTAAATAATCAAGCAAACCCCAATGTTAATGAAAACACGTGTGATGTTAACAGTTGTTCGAGAATTGCTCGAGGAACATAAATGGACAGGATAAGTGGACTCCGGTGACAGGTATGGTTTTCTTGCAACCTGGTCCTATCGGATTACACCGGCTTGTGTGCCAATGTGTTTTTCTGTATGTTTGCCACGTTATGATATAAATCATGAAACGAGTTTACAGTCATTATTGTTATTGTATGTTTACGTGCCGATACCGGTAACCTCTAATGCGCTTGAAGGGCTAGTTAACCACTTTAGGTAAACGTAAGAGAACGGTATCCGGTAATAACGTTTCCGACTTAAGGAACGTTCTAACCACGGCTATGCGTGAGTTGGCTATGTGATGTTTGTGTGTGATGTTTGTATGTGAATGTGTGACTCTCTCTTCCCTTGTGTATGTCTGACAAGACTTAACTCAATGTTGTGATTTGTTTGATAAAGTTCAAAGTTGAACTACTAATAAGTGCTAACGGGGGGAGTGAGGAGTCCGGTCTGTTCCGGCCACGCGTGTGAGTATGGGGGGGGTCGTTGTCATAGCAGGTTCGATCCTCTCCGTATGTTATGGTTGTTTTCCAATTTGGTTCAACCTTCCCTTTAGCTTAACCAAGGCTATTACTGACTCACGTCGGGCCACAGGGGCATACTATTGTTATGTTTGTTTCGGTGTGCTTGGATCACTATATCCGAGACACCTTGTGTTAAGTTAACCGTCCATTTAACGAGACGGTAACGAGTTGTGTAACGAGCTTATCATGAGACTGGCAACAATCTCTAGGCTCACCAGTGTGTTAGTGATGTTTGGGTCGGTTCCTAAGAGAACCATTCCCGTTGTGTATGTGTTTTGTTGTGATGCAATATTTATTGCGGTGTTATGTTGTGCACATGGAAACGTGCAAAGTGTTGTTAAGTTTTATTATGTAGTGTATGTTAATGTTGTAAAAGGTGAAGTGTGTGGATCATGGAAATGGTTCCAAGTTTGTGATAAGAGGCATTTGAGGATAACCCGATTTAAGGGTAGGTGTCGTCTATTAAGGAAGTAGCTCCGTTGGAGGAGAAACACTCTAGGGATGATGAATATCATGGGTGATTTATTAAGTAGGATGTATTATCCGATTGTTGAGCCCTTGGAGGCGAAATGTTTAATGTTGTGTGTTTGTTGCTACATGTATGATTTAAATATAAACAACTGCATGTTAAGATGACAAGTAGTTGTGCGTGGCCCGATAGCATGCGGGCTGCGGGATTACCATACCAGCAAAGGTGCTGAGCCCCTTGGGGCCACCCCTTTCTCTTCTCTTCTTATTTCAGGTACAGAGAGCTGGAAGCCGCCCGAGAGTAAGACGGGGTAGACATTGTACAGGGTAATCATTTAAGTATGTATACAGTAGGTGTAGTAAGACCGATATTGTTGTCGGCACCAGTCTAAAATACTCGGTATAGTTGATAAGGTATATGTTGTGTTGTTGTTGTGTTATTGGAAAGGAATAACAAGGTATAGTCGCTCGGGAATTTAGCCCATCAGACCGGTACGTTGTGTATGTAGTAGCCTTGTTAGCCACGTGGGTGGCTAACGGCGTGTAACACCAACGAGTTAAGTAATGTGAAGGTTGTTCTTCCGCTGCAATTTGTGTAAGTATGTTATTGTTGGATGGGGTGTTACAAAAAGTGGTATCAGAGCGAAGTATCGCTCTGATGACTGAATTACCGAGCTTAGGAAATACCGAGTTAGGATTTAAGTACTTCGGGTTAAGGTTGAGTGATAGCGTGAGAGATACGCTAGATAGGAACTACCAGTGACTACTGGAAACCTACAATATCCATCCCACCCTCCACAATCCCTGTTTGATAACTTGGGAAAGAACGCCAGAGAGATGGAAGTCCTCTCTTACTCGGGAATACCCGATCTGGGTTATTAAATACCCTTAGGGTACGGAGAACCTGTCATACGGTAGGTCCCGGAAACTGGGAATCCGGAGACGGTCTCCATCTGAATAATGTTAACCACATTCTATAGCGACAAATGAAGGATTTTGTGTAAAGAGGAATAGAATTTCTGGCAACCTCGGTCGACATGCCGAGCAGTCGAGGATGACCAGCTTGCAACGCACCAACCGTGCAACAGGCAAGAAATGGATTAATGGAATCCGAGACAAGAGTCTACGGAACCACAGTTGATAAATAACACACCCACGGTGTACCAACCGACAAGGGAACTACAACGTAGTGCCCAAACAAGAGACAAGTCTCAGTAACCACGACAAAATACGTGGAACGGGCTACAAAGAGGATACAATACTAAGACAAAGGGGTCTCCCAGAATGGGAAACACCCTAGTTGATGATCGTTATCTGAAAACAGTGAGAATTCACCTAGACAAGTTATTATCAAGACAGTAAGATCAGTGAGGGCCAATAAGGCCATGATGGCAGTGCGGGTAAAAACAATACCACAACCGGTATGTGTTAAACTGATAGCCAGTTAGCATGGCGCACTTGCCATAGCAAGTGCTGCTATAACAGGGCTGTTCGGGAAATTTATAACCACTATAAAGTACTTAGTAAAGTACCACGAAGTTAAATGTGAACATTATAACCATAGAAGGGCTTGACAGCCTGACCTCTGTAATTGTAAGTACACCAGTCAGCAAGAAGCTAGACTTGGTTAAGGTAAGAAGATGTTGTGAGACCATGAAAATTTTCCTTTCCACCCAGATTTATTCAAACCCTTTTCTTTTCAAAACCAGACTTTCTTTCAAACCAACACTTCTTTCCAACCTCTTTTAAACCAAACCAGTGAAACCAAGAGCAACTGACAAGGAATGAATGTTGTCACAGGACAATATAAGGGAGTTGACAACAGAATACTTCACCTAGGCGCGTAACGGACACAAGTGTACCAACTGTGTTGTGGGACGACCGCACTCCGATAGGAGCATGTGGACCTGACAGACCTACTTATAGGTTAGTTAGGTAAGTAGTAATGTATCAGTATGATACCCCATATATGTATACCAGTAGAGTCCGAAGCACGGGAAGTAGTCGACTCCGTCTACGGTCAGTAGTATAAATCAAAAGAGCTAAGGATTGCAAGGAATAATTGAAGCTAAGGAACTCAGTTGAGATAACTAGACTAAAGGAGTCAGTGAATTCATTTTCAAGGAAATGTTTAAGTGTCAGGAGGTGCGAAGTGCACTAACTGCAATGTAAAGACATCTAATACGTCTTAAGGATCCTCAAGGATAAACATTATAGCTGGAATGGTGACCCAGCCTGTAAATGGCAAAGCAGATGCCTAATGTGGACACATTAATGCGCAATGAACGGATAAATTCCCAGAACAAGTACCTACACTACCAGGAAATGTTAATCTTCACAGAAGAAGATAATAACCAGTAAAGAACGCGAAAGGCGTAAACTAACGGAATGTAAATGATAACTTAGCAACACCAGGAACAATCCTGAGGGGTGTTTGCATCAACAATTGTTGAATGAAATGCATGGCAGAAGCACAAGGGTTGAAATTAACACCAGTTTAGATTAAGTTGTCAGGAGACGGACTGACAAACCTAAGGGGCATCCCATGAAAGGAAACGGAATGTACGACCTTGTCATGGAGCCACTATAACCTCTAAACATATAATTGTACAGAGAAGTACATGTGTATGGATAGCCTACAATGAGCCCAGCTCAAGGCAAATAAGGCTTATAAGCCACAAACAAGATATGTTATGTAAAATGTGATTAATTGTAGAAGTTTATGTGGTACAAGGAAATAGAGCGGAGAACGAACCACTGCATTAAGAGTGGGGATACCTCTCGATATGGTGAGGCCGCAGGAGCGGTAGTTATGTGAATCAAGTTCAAGAGATATGTGGAGGTTGGACCATGTTGTTATTACCCCAGGATGATCTGAATAAGAACAATACGAAAGGAAATATTTGTACCAGTTGTGTACGCAGGAAGTGTGATAAGTTGATAGCAATCACCATAGGTGTGTGAAGCTAAGTGAGTAGCGAACAACGCTCAAGGGAAAAATAGTAGTATATTCAAAAAATCAGCCAAATAAGTGGCCAGATAAACCTAGCTTAATAGCAGAAGCTAATATAATAGCGGATACAGTATAAGTTGATGCTATGTAACGAGTAAGGATACGGTGCGCAATAGGCGACCGTTGTATGAGGATGGCTAGATGATATAAATGGTGAGTGAGCAGAGTTATGAGTTAAACTCAGTGGAGGTACAACATTAAGCGATAGCAAATGAACCGAGCAGTAAGCCGGTGGCAAGTGTTAAATGATAAGGATTTCAGTGAAAATTCCTATCGCAATCGCATAAGAGAGTTGCTGTCAAGGGTTTACGCCTCTGCACTCTGTATGACTGAGTGTTTTGGTATTGCTCTTGCACAGTAATGATCGAGTGGGATAGCTAGGAATCAGAAGCATGGTAATGGTGGAAGAATAAGTTATAATGGCGGTTGCATAGGAAATGCAAGGCCGCACCAATAAAAGAGTACTTGTATAAACCAAACATGGAGACATGATTAACAGTAAGTGACTACAGTAGCACTAACTGCCAAATATCGGTATGGAATATACCCCAAATATTGTAGTAGCTGAGAGAGCACTACACACTAGGTAGTAGTCAATCTCAACGACAGTAAGTCGGTAGAAGCAAGTCAATCATTGTGAATTACCTAGTAGTTTACGCTGTAACCTACTGGAGAAATGGATGGAAAATTGTGAAACTCACCGAATTCGCTCAGGGTAAGAGATACCATGCGTCGGTTGAGAACCCATTGTTCCCAAGAAAGGGCAATACATTGGAGATGTACAACACATTAACAGTAACGAATGGGGCAAACCAGCTCTATAATTATCAGGGTTGCGCAACAGAGGCCAGTGAGCCCATGCGTTAGGTATCGGATACATATGGTGAATATGAATAAATGACTAGTTATCAATACCTAAAAGCCTCACAGGCCAGGACCGAAACCGGTTATGAGTTACAACTCCAATGCGAATTCTTGGTTTAGGGACTAAACCGCCAATATGGTTAAGATCCTCTAATCAGAATCCATGGTGTAATAGACCGCGTGGAAGTTAAAACACTTCACGGCGGCGGAACATTTTAAGCCAAGGTTTAGTGATTGATTACGTGGGCGTAATCCCTTTTAAGGGGGGTAGAGCGCAAAACCACTTAGTGAGTTTTACCGTACAAGTGTACGCGAACTAGTTGTGCATGGCACAAAATGATTGTTATGATGGTTGGCGCGTGTGTTATATAAACATACGCATTTATTTGTAGTCACTTATTGTGGGTAAATTGTGGTAATTGCAACAGTGGTGTGTGAGAGTATAAGTGGAAGGGAGTAAAAACCCGGGGATCTACAACCCCGATGGTGCATAAATATAAACCATGTATTGTATTTTGATAAAAATATATGTATATATATACAGTGTGGTGATTTATGAAGGGTTATGAAACCGACATAGGACCTAGTGAGAATTAAATTTCTAGGTAACTTGAATTAAGTTGGATTTGGATGATGACTGATAGACAGAGTTCTATCCCTTGGAGATGTTATGATATGACTAGAGGGATTCAAAGATAGAAAATGGGATATGCTTGAATTAATTGTTGGTTGAAAATGAAGTGGGAGGTGAAACTTGATTACATGGGATCAAGGGAAGCCGAACACAAATTGGGGTGGAAAGATAGTTCAACACTGATGCTGATCATCAGGGTTGGATGACTCTTGAAGCTCCCTGTAAGTGGTCACAAACAACCATGTTAAGAAAAATACAAGGAGCATAAATCGGACTTGGTGTTGTGTGGTGTTTTCAAAAGGATTTTCAATCGGTGTTTCAAACAATCGATTAATATTTTGAATAAAAGATCTTCTTATACTTAACCTACAAGGAAATTTTAAATTTAAGTGATTGTTTTAAATTTCCAAAGGCACGGGGACGGAAGGCGTCCATCGCGACCGGGTTCTGCGGGATCATAGTGAATATCAAGGATATTTTTGATTGCTATACATGCTCCGACATGTTGTGTGGTATGTGTAATGAATGTTGTTTTGACTTGGATTTCCTAAAGTGTATACTATCAAGGCCTATGAGTCTAAATGTGGTTGTTACATAGACCTATGTGTCTAAAGACTATTATGTTATGGGGACCTATGTGTCCAAATGGTGGGATATGTTGCCCGGACCATTAAGTCCGAGGTTGGATGTAAAGGGTGGTTGGTAATGGAAGTTTTATGGATATAGGTAATTCCCGTATTCTAATCCAATGATGAGGAAATGTGAACTTCGAGGACGAAGTTCTTTTAAGGGGGTAGATTGAAATACCCCAAACCTTGGTGTGTTGTGTGAATGATAGGCTATGGTATTTAAAGGCTAAAAAGTGCCTTAGAAACATAAATGAATCACTTAAACCATGGTAAACACAATAAAACAAAGACACGGTATGAGCAAAAACATGCTCTAAGCCATGAGTGAACTTGGTTAGGACCCAAAGAGCCTACCAAGACTTGATAACATTTAATTATGATTTAATAAGGCTAATTAAGTCCTTAGGAAACCTTGGTAGACAATAAAACCAAACAAAAACACAAATAAATACCTTAAAGTCAATATGAGCAAAATGTGCTCTAAGCTTGGGATGAATGTGTATAAGACCTAATGGTCATACCTATACTTTATAAATATGTTAATGAACATATTAAATCAATTACCAAAGAAAACCAAGCTTGAAAACAAGTTAAAACACAAATGTGCTTTAAGGAGTCTTAAAGCACGTTTTGAAAAATTGTCTTGTAAATGAGTTTTGAATGGCTAAATGTCCATCATTACTCTTAATTAACATGTGTACTATATAGTATCACATTTGGGTGGCCATATTAGTGGGAAATCAAAAATTTCACTTCTATGTGCCTTGTTTTGATGAATAGTGATTTTTATAACTAGTTTGTAACATATAATGTTATAAGTAATTAAATTGGTCAACAAAGACCATTATACCCTCCTAGGCATATGGGGGCCGGTTTTTCATGGTGTGAGTCACCAACATGTAAAAGAAATCAAATAAGTAAACTTAAGCTTAAAGTAAAGTACTATTTGCTTTTAAGTTACAAATATCTTAAAAGCAAATTCTATCTCATTCTCTCATTTCCTCCCTTGTTCACAACGGTTCCACTCTCTTCTTCCTCTCTTCTTCTTGTTCTCTCTCGGTAAAGCTATTACCACCATGGAAGTTCACTTTGACCACATGTAAAATCTAGCTCACTTAGCCAAATCAAAAACAAACACCACCATTCTCTTAGTTAAGGCAAGCTCTACACTTCTACCTTTTCAAATCTTCAAGAACTCCATTTTGGTGCCATGAAGATTCACCATTGAAGGAGCTTGAGCTCACCTTTTCACATATTCTTGTTCTCCCTTTGCTTCAAGGTAAGGAAACTCAAAGAAAAATGACATTTCCTTCATGTTTTGTCATGTCCGAAAATCACTCTTAATGGAGTTATTATATTGCCTTGTTCTAGCTTCATTCCAAGCTTTCATGGACTAGGAGGAGTCCTCTCTTGATAAATATTCAAGCTCTCCTTCCATTCCAAGGTAAAACAATCATGTTAATACCTTAAGATAATATATGTAACTAGGGTTTACAATGAGATAAAGCTTAAAGCTTATATACTCATTTCAATGTTGGTATATTGTTTAGTTATTGGCAAGGAACCAAATGCCCTACCGGTTTTGTAAGGAAACAAGAAAGGAATTTGGGAGGAAAAGAGGTAAATATGCTATCTTGTGGTTTAATGCCTTAGGAGAAAAGGCTTATAGTGCTTGTTAAAACACCTAAAGAGCAAATGGTAAATGAGCTAGTAAAATGCTCTCAAGGAGTTATTAAAGGAATATGTTTTGTTGGGTGTATTTGCAGGTCAAAGGCATTATTATGTGGGAAATTCAGTGTTTAAGGTTTATGCAATTTAAGGGCCTAAGAGCCATGCATTTAAGGGCCTAAGTGCCAAGCAATTTAAGTTATGCACTATATTGTGATGTAGTGCTTAATGTGTGAAGTTTGTGTAAAAGTGTGTTTGATGGATCTTAGGTGTTCTTGGACGAATTAAGGTGAAAACCTAAGTGTTTGGATGTGGGTATATACTAGAGAAGCTATGGCCAAATTTGGGAAATGTGTAAGAAGTTCTAAGTGTTGTAAGTGAGTTTTGGTGAACTAGAAGTGTTAAAGGTGAATGAATGTTTACTTGAGAAGAAAACTGTATTAAGGTGATTTAGAGTGATGCAAGGATTTAGGTGGCCTTGGAAGTTCTAGGAATTCAATGGGTGTTTTGTGAATGTATTAAAGTCTTGGAGAAGTTGTTTAAGGTTTAGGTAAGGTTGGTGTTCAAGGACAAGTGATGTTTAGGTATGATGTGAAAAAGGAGATTTAGTTAGTAAGAAAGAAGTTGAGATGATGATAAGGTCTAGAGGATACACCTTGGTATTTGGTCATTATAGGTGAAATGCCACCTAGAAATCATAAGGAGAAAACATTGTAAGTGTTAGGAATTTTGTGGAGATATAAGTAAAGGTTTAAGGAATTAGGAAAAATAATTTTGTGAGTGTTTAAGAATATCTTAAGGGTGTGTTTGAAGTGCCAAATGATGTTAGAACACATTAAGAGGCCTTAGGAGAAGTTTGGTGAAGATTTGACAAAGTTTGGGTAAGTTTAGGAGGCGACCGACCCAGGGGCCGACCCAGTTTGGGGTCGGTCGAGCCTCTGTAAAATGTTAAGAATATGTTCGGTAATGGACCGACCCAGAAGGTTGGGTCGGACATGGGTCGGTCGGTCAAGTTTACAAAGGAGGGAAAATGTTCGCACATGGACCGACCCAGAATGGTGGGTCGGACGTGGGTCGGACGGTCATGTTTGTAAGGAAGTAAAAGGGGTCTGTAATGGACCGACCCAGTTGTGGGTCGGTCGGTAGGTCGGTCGGACCAAAGATTTGTTTAAGGTTATGAAATGATGTGTGATGATGGGGATTGGTAGGTAATGATGTTATAAGGATGTTGAGGGCTGTTAGGTGAGTTTTAGTGACAATAAAATGGGTTAAAGTTGTATTAAAATGTGAGAGTAAAAAAGTTAAAAATGTTAAGTTATGTAACTAAGTTAACGGGGAAAAATAAGCATTGACATTAAATAATCAAGCAAACCCCAATGTTAATGAAAACACGTGGTGATGTTAACAGTTGTTCGAGAATTGCTCGAGGAACATAAATGGACAGGATAAGTGGACTCCGGTGACAGGTATGGTTTTCTTGCAACCTGTGTCCTATCGGATTACACCGGCTTGTGTGCCAATGTTTTTTCTGTATGTTTGCCACGTTATGATATAAATCATGAAACGAGTTTACAGTCATTATTGTTATTGTATGTTTACGTGCCGATACCGGTAACCTCTAATGCGCTTGAAGGGCTAGTTAACCACTTTAGGTAAACGTAAGAGAACGGTATCCGGTAATAACGTTTCCGACTTAAGGAACGTTCTAACCACGGCTATGCGTGAGTTGGCTATGTGATGTTTGTGTGTGATGTTGTATGTGAATGTGTGACTCTCTCTTCCTTGTGTATGTCTGACAGACTTAACTCAATGTTGTGATTTGTTTGATAAAGTTCAAAGTTGAACTACTAAAAGTGCTAACGGGGGGAGTGAGGAGTCCGGTCTGTTCCGGCCACGCGGTGAGTATGGGGGTCGTTGTCATAGCAGTTCGATCCTCTCCGTATGTTATGGTTGTTTTTCCAATTTGGTTCCCAACCTTCCCTTTAGCTTAACAGGCTATTACTGACTCACGTCGGCCACAGGGCATACTTGTTATGTTTGTTTCGGTGTGCTTGGATCACTATATCCGAGGGACACCTTGTGTTAAGTTAACCGTCCATTTAACGAGACGGTAACGAGTTGTGTAACGAGCTTATCATGAGACTGGCAACAATCTCTAGGCTCACCAGTGGTTAGGATGTTTGGGTCGGTTCCTAAGAGAATCATTCCCGTTGTGTTATGTGTTTTGTTGTGATGCAATTTATTGCGGTGTTATGTTGTGCACATGGAAACGTGCAAAGTGTTGTTAAGTTTTATTATGTAGTGTATGTTATGTTGTAAAAGGTGAAGTGTGTGGATCATGGAAATGGTTCCAAGTTTGTGATAAGAGGCATTTGAGGATAACCCGATTTAAGGGTAGGTGTCGTCTATTAAGGAAGTAGCTCCGTTGGAGGAGAACACTCTAGGGATGATGAATATCATGGGTGATTTTAAGTAGGATGTATTATCCGATTGTTGAGCCCTTGAGGCAAATGTTTAATGTTGTGTGTTTGTTGCTACATGTATGATTTAAATATAAACAACTGCATGTTAGATGACAAGTAAAGTTGTGCGTGGCCCGATAGCATGCGGGCTGGCGGGATTACCATACCAGCAAAGGTGCTGAGCCCTTGGGGCCACCCCTTTCTCTTCTCTTCTTATTTCAGGTACAGAGAGCTGGAAGCCGCCCGAGAGTAAGACGGGGTAGACATTGACAGGGGTAATCATTTAAGTATGTATACAGTAGGTGTAGTAAGACCGATATTGTTGTCGGCACCAGTCTAAAATACTCGGTATAGTTGATAAGGTATATGTTGTTGTGTTGTTGTTGTTATTGGAAGGAATAACAAGGTATAGTCGCTCGGGAATTTAGCCCATCAGACCGGTTACGTTGTGTATGTAGTAGCCTTGTAGCCACGTGGGTGGCTAACGGCGTGTAACACCAACGAGTTAAGTAATGTGATGAGGTTGTTCTTCCGCTGCAATTTGTTGTAAGTATGTTATTGTTTGGATGGGGGTGTTACATATCATCATTATAGGTAGTCAACGCCTTAGAATCACTGACATTATCTCATTTCCACATTTTAGGTTGTCAACGCCTTAGAATCGCTTGACATTACTTCATTTCACTTTACTTATAGGAAGTCAACGCCTTGAGATAGCTTGACATCATCTCATCGTCACAGGCAGTCAAACACCTTAGAATAGTTGACATCATATCATAATTATAGGTAGTCAATGCCTTAGAATTGCTTGACATTACTTCATTTTACTTATAGGTAGTCAACGTTAGAATCGCTTGGCATCGCATCTATTCACGTATTATAGGTAGTCACGCCTTAGAACCGCTTGACATTATTCCGTTTTTCGTCACCTAGGAAGTCAACGCCTTAGAATAGCTTGACACATTTTCACTTATAGGTAGTCAGCACTTAGAATAGCTCGACAGCGTTTTTGTTGCTTAGGTAGTCAGCGCCTCCGAATAGCGCACGCAATCAACGCGGTTTCGCACAACATGGAGAATTTCGTGAAGTCCAAAATTTTGGGCATCACTCAAGCATCACCAGACTTTTCAATCCAATACAAAGTTAGCTGACGGGGGCAATCTGTTATACCCAAATTTTGACCCCCTGGTTAGGGTCTACGAGGTCCTGGTGTTGTGAGGGGCATTTTAATCAAGTAGTGAGGGATTCCGGCTCGAACTGCGCATTCCATGGCATGGGGAGCAGCTTCGTCATTTTCAGGGGCGTTTTGGTAATCTTTAAAGGCTCTTGAGACCTCCTATAAACTTTCTCTCTCCTCCAAAGGATGCCCAAATCAGCTTGCAATGCTTTGATATTTTAACCCATGATAGAGGATGACATTCTAAGCATAATGGCGTTGGAATTTTGATTTTTCGAGTTTCCAATAATTTTCTAGCAATTTCTGACTGAATCTGACAAGAAATTCAATTTAAAAATATTCCAACATTTAAAAAATTCGGTTCCACCTCAGAAAATTCATAATATCCATCCTTGACATGTGGTTAAAATTTCACAGCAAAATTCCTTTGGGAAGTCTTTTAATTAAGATACCAAAAAATCTTACTTTTACTAGATTTTCTTTATCTTTAAGAAAGTCTATATAAGGGGATAGGTTTTTGGATAAAATCAGAACCTCATATGCTCAATAACCCTAGAGAGTCAGAAAACACAGCCTCCTCTCTCTCTCACACGTTTTCCAACACCCGGCCACCCAAATCATACCAAAAATCCCCCGAAATCACCATCTAAACACGTTTTCCAATCCCCAAAGCACCAATAGTCATCAAAACCTCACAAAAACACCACCAAAATGTGAAGAACAGCAAGAACAACCAACAACCAGAAGCTTGGTTCGAAATCCTTTCAGGTCTGCCATCAACGAAGCACTCGACGAATCCCGGTGTGAAGAATCATCTTGAATTCGAAGGCTACACACCCATAAAATTTGAGCCAAAAACACCTTCGGGAACAGCCTCAACGCCGCCATCCGAGGGCGGTCCGCACCCACGGACGTCATGTCTGGGGTCCCGGACTCCATGTCCGTAAGCCCGGACGCCCACGGACGGCGGCGGGATTTTAAAATTTTTAAAAATTAGGTTTTCTGATAATGTCCGGGCCCACGGACAGCCTGTCCGTGGCCCCGGACATTACAATTTTCTGTTTTCTGTTTAATTCGACTTTTATTTTCATATAGGTTAACTGGGGTCCGTAGTTTCGGACATGAGGTTCGTGGCTACGGACAGAAACAAAATTTGACCTAATTCTGCCTCCGAAACCCTAGTTTAAGTAATTTTAATTTCCACTTTAATTTTCTGTCAAAAAATGTTAAAAAACACAAAAAAACAGAAGCTCGCGCACTTAGGTTAAAATGACTCGTAATAGGCCGTAAATAAACCAAGTAGAGGAAAAACGACCTAGGAAGGGTAATGAAAGTAATTGAACCCTAATTAAGTCGAATATCAAGCCCCCGAACCCGAACTCTCCTTTCCTAATTTGACCTAGGTAAAAATTAGGTGGCGACTCACAATAGGTTCCAGTGAGCTAGCATAGGTTTTAATAATTATTGTTATATGACATAGTTATTAATCTTAGGCTATAAGTGGACCTAAAACCCGATTAGATCCCAATCAAGTTAATCCACATAGGATAAGGTTTAAAATGGAGGCTCACACCCGCCGCCGTCCATGGGCGCCCGGGCTTACGGACAGGGAGTCCGGGACCCCGGACATGACGTCCGTGGGTGCGGCCCGCCCTCGGACGGCGGCTTTGAGGCTGTTCCCGAAAGTGTTTTTGGCTCAAATTTTATGGGTGTGTAGCCTGAAAGATGTACAAGACGTTAGTGATTGAAAGTTTTCAATTTGAATTCGAATTAAGCACGAAACTTGGTAAACAAGTTATTGGACAGAAGCTTAAACAAACAGCAATACAGAAGCGTAGAAGGGTTAGTTTGAGCCCAAATTTTGAGGCAAGACCGATGATACCGTAGGGAATTAGGGAAATGGAGTTTCTACCTGTTTTACCTTCGGATTCACAACGATTCTTCACACCGGGATTCGTCGAGTGCTCCGTTGATGGCAGACCCGAAAGGTTTTCGAACCAAGCTTCTGGTTGTTGGTCGTTCTTGCTGTGCTTCACGTTTTGGAGGTGGTTTGGTTGATGTTTGATGATTGATGATGTTGTGGGAGTTGAAAAATATGTTTTGGTGTTGATTTTGGTGAGATTTCGGTGTTTGATTGTGGCTCTGGAGTTCAAAAACGTGGAGAGAGAGAGACGGCTGCCTTCTTTGAGAGTCTAGGGTTCTTGAGGTTATGAGATTCTGATTTTATCCAAAAACCTATCCCCTTATATAGACTTTCTTAAAGATAAAGAAAATCTAGTAAAAGTAAGATTTTTTGGCATTTTAATTAAAAGACTTCCCAAAGGAATTTTGCTGTGAAATTTTAACCACATGTCAAGGATGGATATTATGAATTTTCTGAGGTGGAACCGAATTTTTTAAATGCTGGAATATTTTTAAATTGAATTTCCCGTCAGATTCAGTCAGAAATTGCTAGAAAATTATTGGAAATTCGAAAAATCAAAATTCCAACGCCATTATGCTTAAAATGCCATCCTCTATCATGGGTTAAAATATCAAAGCATTTCAAGCTGATTTGGGCGTCCTTTGGAGGAGAGAGAAAGCCTATAGGAGGTCTTAGGAGCCTTAAAAATTACGAAAACGCCCCTGACAATGACGAAGCTGCTCCCCATGCCATGGAACACGCCAATCGGGCCGGAATCTCTTACTACTTGATTGAAATATCCCTCACAACACCAAAACCTCGTAGACCTTAACCAGGGGGGTCAAAATTTTGGGTATAACAGGTAATGAAAGTAATTGAACCCTAAATAAGTCGAATACCAAGCCCCCGAACCCGAACTCTACCTTTCCTAATTTACCCTAGGTTAAAATTAGGTGGCGACTCATAATAGGTTCCAGTGAGCTAGCTTAGGTTTTAATAATTATTGTTATATGACATAGTTATTAATCTTAGGTTATAACTGGACCTAAAACCCTGTTAGATCCTAATCAGCTTTAATCAACACAGGATAGGGTTTAAAATCGAGTCTCACAGACTGGCGACTCTGCTGGGGACAACTTCTTAATATTAACTTGTTTAATTTTAAGAAAGAGGGCTTAACTCGAAAAAGTTTATTTATGGCTTTTATTACATTGTTTGTTTACCTTTATGCGCACTATAATTCCCTGCACCTTTGCATCATATGAGAGCGAGGGTCCACATAAACCGATTTCACCCTGGGACCCGTTTGAGGGTCCCCTGTCAGGGACGCACACCTTTTAGGTGATGTGAATAAGCGGGGGAAAAGAGGAGGATGTCGTCTAACCACATCCCCTTAATACCTGGGCTTTAGCCCCAAGCGTTTTCCTGGCAGTGTCCTTACCTAGCCCATTGTTTGGTCAGTCAAAGACTCGACCGTAGACGCACACCTTCATGTGATGTGGAAAAAGTGGGGAAGCCCAAAGAGAATAGCGTGCAAGCCCTATTCCTTTGTGGTAACCTGGGCCCACGCCCCAAGCACCTCTCCGGATCGATCCATACCCAGATTGATTCAAGCGTCTAGTGAGGACATGTTGAATTTGTGTGGGCCTTGTTTGCTTGTATGATCGGCCCACTGCCCAGCCTAGAGATTGATAGGAACTTCTCCTACATCAACCTAGCCCAACCCGGATTGGCAGCTCTATTTGTTTACGGCCCAGAGGCCCCGTTTGGTTTAATGTGTGAGTTATTTGGGCTTCGGCCGAAAATCCTAGACTTAGGTGATTTCTCCTCTGGCCCAATTTAAACTGTCCAATTAGCTCTAGGCCCATAAAAAAGGAATCCACCTGAACTTGAAATAACTCACAGGTCCTGAAAATAAAGTCTTTTTCAGCTTAGCAACCATCTTCTCTGACCCAAAGAAAGTTAGGCCCATTTGTGATTTAGGGACCGTTCATGCCCATGTGCTTTACTTCAGGCCTAAACACATTCTGGCCCAAGGGCTCATTCTAGTCTAGATAGACTTCTTATCCAAGCCCTAGCCCAAAACCCTAACTCTAGGTGTCACCTCTCAGGCCCAATCAAAGCCATCTGTTTAGATTTCAGTCCAAATTCCAGTTCATAGTTTGAAAGATACTTCAGCCCAAACACCTCATTTTCTGGGTATCCTGGCCCACTTGCTTTCAGCCTAAGCCTGTTTCGATCTACCTTGTGAAGGGTCATTCTCACCTTAGTGTCTTTCAACCCACTTCCTCTTGTTAGCTAATAATGGACTTCTTGGAAATAGGCAAGCCCGAATCCAGATATGGCAGAAGAAGGAAATCCGTTCAACACGGATGCCTAGTTGGCCGCTGTGCAGCAAAGGTGCAAGGTCTTGGAGTCCATTGTCGAGGAATTAAGGAGTAAGGCTAATCTCCAGGAGACAAATCAGTACACTCTGGAAAAGCTTGTGGATGAAAATATTAACCGTAGTTACATCCAGATTGACTCCGTTAGGGCCCAAGATCCTCAAACACGTGTGGGGAAGGATGTTCTTGACAACCAACTAGCCGCAGAGGTTAAAAGGGTTTTTAAAAGGATTGAGCGCATAGAGAAAGCCAACAAACCAGTTGGCTTCGATTATTTCTCCACGGTGTCGTATCCTGAAGTTGATCTTCCCCCAAAGCTAAAGCTGCCTACACTCGCTTTTTACAAGGGCTCCTCGGATCCACAGATTCATTTGGCTATGTTTGACTGGGAAATGTCCATCTTAGGGCTTAACGACATGCAAAAAGCCAAAGTTTTCGCATGCTATCTAGACAAGACCCCTCAACGTTGGTATCTCACTCAAAAGATGAATACCAAAACCTACGAGGGGTTTGCGAGGCTTTCCTAAATCATTTCGAGTATGCTAAGAACCTCGAGGTCACCAGAATCGATCTGGCAGGAACTCGACAGAAAGACGGTGAGTCCATGTCTGACTTCATCAAGCGTTGGAGAAGAAAGGCTGCAGCCATGCCTACCAAAATGGACGAGCAAGAGCAAATCCGCATGATAATTGAGAACATGCGAAAACAACACAACCATGAGCTGAAATTTATGTACTTTCCGAGTTTGGACATGTTGATGGGACAAGTCGGTATTCTAGAGGAAAGGATTCATAAGGAAGGGTTGGAGCTCGAGTGTTCAAGAAACTCCGGCAGTGGCTCCAAATTATCTAAGCCAGGACCAGAAAAGGCTTATCTTCAGCCAGTAGCTTGTGCTCAAAGCAGTTTCCCAGAAGTGAATATGGTTCAACGACCTAGAGCTCCGCATCGAAACTTTAGGACGGTACCCTTACCACGCCGAGACTCATCGCAAAGAGAATTCACCAACATTGGCCGAACACCAAGTCCGGTGTTTGAAGAGCTTCAGAAGAGAAACTTGCTACAGCCCTTGGCCCCTCGGCCAGGAACCACTCATTTGGGAAGGCATCTTAATCAATTCTGCCACTACCATCAGTTGCCTGGCCATTATGCTGACAATTGCTGAGCATTGAAGCACAAGATTCAAGACCTCCTCGAGCAAGGAGTCCAATTTTTCTAAGTATGCAGATCGTTTTATTTATGTTTTCTTGCATTTCCCTAGTTGCTGATTTTCTTAGTTAGTTTTCAGTCACCTCCGATTGTAATCTTTACGTTTCTTTCATGATTCATAAATAAAATCATAGTAACATTTTCACGATTCATGTACAAACCATTTTCATTCATCGAAAAACGAAAAAAACAAAATTGTTTTTAAGGAAAAGGATCACAGAGTAATCATTCCTCGACTATGGAACAGAATGACTTGTCTTTTGTTTCTAAAAGGGTGAACATGCATTGCCAAGCACCACAACCTATCCCAAAGCATCCAAAATAACCCACGAAGCGGTTCCAAATTCACATCTGTTTAAGTGTTGTCATAAACCCCAGGTCAATACCGGGGGCAATATGAGTTCGGGATCATCATCTTTAATCTTTCGTTTAAGCGTGTGAACTAGTCTCTAAGTAAAATTCACGAGAGTGTATTGAGCAGAAAAACCATAAGTGAACGAGCGTGTCATTTTTACACGACTCCGGTGAGACCACATACAAAGGAAAAGGTAGATGGCATAACTTCGACCGAAGGAGATAATTTGTAAATTTACTCTTAGACCTGCGAAAAGTAACAAAGAACAGATACACAACTATCAGGGATGACGAAGCACCTAGGTACAACACCACATAGCCAAAAGCTTGCAAACCATGTCATTAAACCCTAGGCACCCCCGCTGAGCCTTACATATATCCCTTTTCGATATTATGAGCTCCACAAAATAACCCGGCCAATGATGAATGTCCGACCCGGTGACCAAAGAAAGCGAGGAGCCCGACTCTCAGATAACATTCTCATCAGTCCAATGAAGCAATGCCGCTATCAGCATGACAAAGCGATCCGCAAATGGTCCCAGAGTGACAAAGGATCAAAAGAGCTCACATCAAAATAGCTCTCGAAGCCCAAAATTGGGAAACACAAGAACCCCAAAGGCAAAGTCAAGAAAGGATAAAACAAAAAGGCAAACCCGAAATGCCTCGAATAAATCCAAATGACGAAAAGAGAAATGGTGTAAAGGACAACTTCAAAAGTCCAAGTCCAGAAGCTCGAAAACAACGTCAACATGAAGCAGTTAGACGACTTCAAGACAAGGAAGATGAATCTGAGAGAAGACGCAAGTTACAGCTTTGGTCACCCATTTAAGCTCCGCATACCTCAAATGTCCCTCCATGATCCCGTCGTCTTTCATCACACCCTATGGCCACGTTATAAGCTTTAAAGACTTCCGACTTGATAGTTGTGTATCTAATCACGTGAAAGTAACAGATCGAATGCGTAAATCTACCAAATGTCAAATTCAATGGTCTAGAGGTTGTGACCATGAGCAGGAAACAAGTACAAGCATCAAACACGCTGAGTATAGGTTAGGAAGCACCACATCAAAACATAAGCCTTGACCCTGTGAGGAGGAGACTCGTTCGCACGTTTAATCAAAGAAAATACTGGGGGCAATCGATCGTTCCGATCGATTGCCATGAACTCTAGCTCAGATTGTCCTAAGGAAAAATACTGGGCGCAATTGTTGGTTCCAACAATTGCCATGTCAACACCAATTGAAACCCAAAGCTTGAGCACCACCATCCCACCACAGGCACACATAAGCCCTTACCACCACACACACACTCTCAAGCCCGTTATTGGCCTTACCTCCACAAAAACATCAGGCCCGTCATAACCCTGACCACCATCCAAAATCACAGCCCAATCCCAGGTCTATCACAAATCCTGAACACCGGCAAAAGCCTTTGGCACCACAACAAACACCACACACTTCCACCAATGACATGTTCATTTTTCAAGAAACAAATTGCAGATATAAAATTTTTAGTTAGGAAATGATCATTTCACTTTCATTTTTCATCAGAGTCTTTCTCAAGCATTGCCATGTTTGGCAAAATTTTCAACAGTTCCTTGTTTTGGGAAAGCTTCCAACAAACACTCTAGTTGCATTTTACATAACACCTCAACATTGCCATGTTTGGTACCTTTTCCAACAATTTCCTGTTTTGAACGAGTATCTTTCATATATTTTGATTGCATACATCTTATCATCATTGCCATGTTTGGCACTCCAGTAATCAGTTTTCATCATTTGCAAGAGACCATTATCCACCTAACTTATCTTTAGTTCGAGACCCAAAATCTGCGTGAGGCCCTACAGTTTCCTCATTCAGTACGAGACCTAGCATCTTCATTCAGTGCGAGACCTAGAATCAGTGCGAGATCCAGATTTTTCTTCATCCATTTAGTACGTGACTTCAGTGCAAGACCCATCTTATTTATCAGTACGAGACCCACCATCTTCATTAGTACGAGGCCCATCATTTTCTTTAGTGCGAGACCATGCATCTTCATCAGTGCGAGACCAAGCGTCGTCATCCAGTGCGAGACCAGTACGAGACCTAGTATCATCTTCAGTGCGGGACAAGTACGAGACAGAGCGTGATCTAAGTTGGCAGGGTAGAGGCAATAAGTCCCCATCTTCGTGTCAACTTCTTAGGAGAAACAACTAGTGGGCAGTGGCAATAAGTCCCCTTGGTAATGTAGAAGTGATCCCAGCACCCTAGTTGGTGGGTAGAGGCAATAAGTCCCCATAGTATACCAACCAGGAGCATTGGAACGGGTTTCGGTCCCCCAGAAGTATCCGAGCATCATCAGCATATCATATCATCTTCTTTTGCATGACATCTACATTTGCATTACAGGTTCCCGACACCTTAGAATGTTCGGCATACTTTATTTCACTTTAGGCAGTCAACGCCTTAGAATAGCTTGACATCATTTCATTTATTATAGGTAGTCAACGCCTTAGAATAGCTTGACATCATATCATCCTTATAGGTAGTCGGCGCCTTAGAATAGTCCGACATTACTTCATTTATACCTTTAGGTGGTCGACGCCTTAGAATCGCTCGACACCCTTCCACTTCACTCATAGGTAGTCAGCGCCTTAGAACAGCTCGACACAACTTGTCAAATTTCAATTTCATGTGGGGTCTTTTAAGATCCAAAATTTTGGGACATCACTCAAGCATCAACTACCCTTTTCATTTCCATTACAAAGTCTAGTTGACGGGGGGCAATCTGTTATACCCAAAATTTTAACCCCCGGAAGGGAGTCTCCACTAATAGGCTAGCTTGGTCAAGTAGTGAGGGTTCCTAGTTCGATCGGCACATTTCAGAGTACTAGGGACAGCCTGGTCATCTCCAGGGGCATTTTCGTAAATTTTCAAGGCTTCTAAGCCCCCTATAGGCTTTCTCTCTCCTCCATGGAAGGGACAAATAAATTCAAAATGCTTTGAAATTTTAACCCATAATAGAGGATGATATTTTGGGCATAATGGCGTTGGAATTTCGATTTTTTGAGTTTCCAATAATTTTCTAGCAATTTCTGATTGAATCTGACAAGAAATTGAATTTAAAAATATTCCAATATCCAAAAAATTCGATTCCACATTAGAAAAATCATAAATATCATCCTTTACCCATGTGTAAAATTTCATAATCAAATTCCTTTTGGAAGCCCTTGTGCTAAAACGTCGGTAAATCGGTTTTTACCGGATTTTTCTATCTTTAAGGAAGCCTATATAAGGAACCTTATCCCATGATCAAATAAGAACCTCAAGAACCCTAGACTCTCAAAGGAGGCAGCCGTCTCATTCTCTCCACGTTTTTACACATCCAAGCACCAAAATCACATCAAAAATCCCCCAAAATCACCATCTAAACACATTTTTCAACTCCCAACACATCAACAATCTCAAACATCAACCAAACCACCTCCAAAACGTGAAGAACACCTTCAACAATCAACAACCAGAAGCTCAGGTTGAACTCAATCCGGAACCGGCACCATCGGAGCCTCCAAAGAATCCCGACGTGAAGAATCCTCTTGAATTCGAAGGTAAAGCAGGTTACAATTCTACTTTTCTAACTCCCCACGACCTTATTAACTCTCTGTCAAATTTTGGGTTCAAACTAACCTTTTTACGCTTCTGTATTGCTAATTGTTTTTGTTTCTGCCTTGTTACTTGTTCGTCAAGTTTCGTGCATAATTCAGCTTCAAATTGCAGTCTTTCAATTACTAACGTCTTGTATACCTTTCAGGCTACACGTGCATAAATTTTGAGCCGAAAACACCTTTAAGAACCACCATAAAACCCCTGTCCGTGGGTGGTCCGGGGCCACGGACGGGTTGTCCGTGGCCACGGACACCCACGGACGGCGGCGGGATTTTAAAATTTAAAAAAGTTTTATGTTTTGCTAAACTATGTCTGGGCCTACGGACATCCTGTCCGTGGCCCCGGACTTTTCAAATTTTTGTTTTCTGTTTAATTCGACTTTTATTTCCACGTAGGTTAACTAGGGTCCGTGGTTACGGACATTAGGTCCGTGGCTACAGACGGAAACAAAATTTGACCTAATTCTGCCTCCGAAACCCTAGTTTAGGTAATTTCAACTTTCACTTTATTTTTCTGTCAAAAAATGCTAAAAAACACAAAAAAAAAAACAGAAGCTCGTGCACTTAGGTTGAAACGACTCGTAACAAGCCGTAATTAGACTAAATAGAGGAAAAACGACTTCTAGGGGTAATGAAAGTAATTGAACCCTAAATAAGTCGAATACCAAGCCCCCGAACCCGAACTCTACCTTTCCTAATTTACCCTAGGTTAAAATTAGGTGGCGACTCATAATAGGTTCCAGTGAGCTAGCTTAGGTTTTAATAATTATTGTTATATGACATAGTTATTAATCTTAGGTTATAAGTGGACCTAAAACCCGGTTAGATCCTAATCAGCTTTAATCAACATAGGATAGGGTTTAAAATCGAGGCTCACACGCGTTTTATTTGTGCACTCTGTCTATCACACCACATGATAACAGTTGGTAGAAAATGGGGCGTTACACTAACTGTCGTCATCAAATACACACTCTAAGTGTGGAGTAGAATAATCCAAAAGGCTAGAAATGAATCCCTTGAAGGTTTTGAAAGAAGTGGGGAAATCTTGAAAATTTTGGATGGAGTTTAGTCTTCCTTGACCAAGTTTATAAGAAAAAACTTACTCAAGTTTTCCCCAGCAGAGTCGCCATTATGTGGAGGGTGATTTTTCGGTATGAGGGGGTCTATCTAAATATGGTTATGACTAAAGAGCCTAGATCCTAGAATTTGTCATTCTATGGAGGGTGAAAACTAGTGGCAGATCAAGAAATCTTGTTTAGGGGGGGGAGCTAAAAATTTTTTGACACCCACAAATTGTTTAGGGGGGGGGGCTAAAAAAATTTTTGACATTAATTTTCTTTAAAACTTTATATTATGTTGTATTTTTAAAAAATTTATAAGAGTAATTTGATAAATTTTTAAAATTTTCGGGGGGCTAGAGCCCCCCTAGCCCCCCCTCTCCGTCCGCCCCTGGTGAAAACCCATCACCTCGGCATCCCTCAAATACCTACTTCATCGTATGTATTTCCCAGAAAGCTTGTGGGGAATGCTAGTGAGCACTACACCCGCTCTCAATGGGTTCCACGCGGACTGATGCCCTAAGGGCAGTATTGCCTAGAGTCGCCACCTAGTTTGACCTAAATTGAACTAAGAAGGGAAGAAATGAGGGTTCTAAGAACCGTTAATTGACTCTAAGATTGTTGCCTATGGATAGGACTTATCTGGTCATTTCAGAGATTCCATGTGGGTGCATACTGGGTACACCCCTTAGAAGTGGCAACGACCACGACTTCATATTGGTGCCCGAGGTAACCTTGGTCTCCAATAGTCGGGATTGCCTTCTTTCAAAACCTTTTAGAGAGATTCATTTCAAAGGTCCACAAGGATAGGATTAGAACAAGAAGAGAGAAAGAGTGTGGATGAGGCGGGCTTTTCTGCCAAGTTAGTGCCAAGAAGAGGAATTGCTGAATTCGGATGAGTATAGAATGAAGATTTAGGAAAAGTCTGAGGTTGAGTGAATAGACAAGACTTGGAGTCTGATTGTTTAAAGTTTGTGGGAGCTGAAGAAGGTTTGAGTGTTTTGAGAGATATTAGAGCCACCTTAGGGGGAGGGTTTTTTGTTTGGAATGGGGTCGCACACTAGATGGGCTGCCTACGTACACAACTCCTTGTTCAGATCAGACCTTGCATAGTTCATGGCTTTTGGAGATTTTGAGGTTTTGAAGGTTTTTCAGGTGCTTGAGATGTAGAAGAGTTCGGAGTTTCGAGAAGTTTTAGGTTTGAGGTGTTAGTCCGTGAGACGCTCGGGTCTATGAGATGTTTGAGATATCCAGGTGGTGGAAAGAAAGAGATATCAAAGTGAGATGTTTGAAATCTTAAGTTGGTGGAGAAATTGAGATGTTTGAGTCTGTGAGGCGATCGGGCGTGTGAGACTTTAGAAGTTTAAGAGAAGTTGGGATTTAGAAGATTATTTGAGTTAGGGGTAATTTGGAGTTTGAATAATGATTTGAGTGTGTGAGGCAATTGAAGTTTAAATAGAGTTCCCAGGTTTTTCGGGTTTGAGGTTCTAAAAGGGTGAGGTTTTTTAATATTTTAGAATTTGGAGTGAGATTATTATAGGATAAATTATTTGGAGGAATGATTGTCAAAATCATTTCTCTTTTATTTCTAATCATAATTTTTTTTTATTTTGAAAAGGGCGGGTGATTGATAAGTGCGAAATATATCTATTTTTAGGGCTTTAATTCTTCCTATTTTGATAACAATTCATGTCATATTTCTCACTTATCATATGACATTCCTTATATTTGTGTTTTGATGTGAACTGATACATTTTATGTGTCAAATTCAGGTAAAATTCATGGCATTGCATTCTTCACTTAAGTAGTTTTAAAACAGAACAAACAGGGACCAAAACAGAGTCCGTACAAAGAATCTAGGCTCTATTCAAGTTGTATCCAGACGCGTATATCAGACATGATTGACTCATTATTATATAATGATTGAATCATTATTTAATAATGATTCAGTTATTATTCAGTCATCACCACAATGATAGGCTGCATATTATTCTCTCATTATTACATTAATCATGGCCGCACACTCAAAATTTATCCATGCACTCACGTTTGATTATTTCTTAACTTCTTCATGATTGCTTCGTGATTAACTAATGATTAGTTCATGACAGATTATATGCTGCATTATATTCACGTAAATATCATCCTCCGTGGTGATGGTGTCTGTTGCCGTGAGTGATTGTGCAACCAAAATCATTAATGAATGATTAGTTAATTCGTCTTCTTATGCAGCCAATGTTGAATGAAATTAATATTGCATGCTGCATGTGATGGCGAATAATCACATTATTATTCACGATTTATTCATTTGTCACATTGTCATTATTTCACTCAGCTGCTACATTGCAAGGCATACACATCGTCGGCACATCAACATAAGGGCAGAAGTGCTGTGCAGCGTTTAGAAGCAGACATGATAATAAGTAATGATTCCCAACGGCTAATAAATATAGATCAGGGCTGGAACACGTTACATTCACGCCTCCAGAGTCGAGGCCGCCTATTATTCTTTATCTCTACAAGTTCACCACCACCAACAACCATTTCCCCTTTCACACCCACAATTCCACCATTGTTACCACACCACATTTTTGACAGAGGATTAATGCAGAGACACATGACAACGGAAGGCGGAGCGGGGAATTTTCTAACAGAGTTTCTTCCCTTTTCTTTTATCTAATATGTCAATGTGTTCTTCCTTTGTTGTTTTTGTTATTTTTATAATTATGTTTAAGTAGTTAGTTTAGCTCCCGGGTTGGGGTAACAAACCGGATCTTTACATTTATTCTGTAACCTTTTCTCTAATTATATTAGTTGCAGTAGTTTAATTCCTGTTCTTCATGCGCTTTAATTCTCTAGCTAATTATTAAAGCAATATTCATAGTTTCCTAATCAAAATGCGGTGCTGAGATTAGTTAACAAGACAAAGGAAGTTAAACCGGGTTAACGACTAGAAGCATGGTTTGCCTATAGGTTAATCTGTCTCCAATAGGAATTGGTAATAAAACGATTGGTTAGAATTGACTTGGGCATTGTTTGCGGCTTGTTATTTCTACCAATTAGGATTCGTTGTACAGGGACCGGTCAATAGATTAATTAAGATTCCTGAGTTTATTACAGAATTAGGGAAGAGTTTATTAATAGTTTATTAAAGTGAAGGTTTGCAGAACAATCCGGGGTACTTCTTTATATTTAAGAGTTTTAATCTTTATTTCTTTATCTAGTTTATTTTTATTGTTTTATTATTTTATGTCAGTTTATTGAGTCTTGCTTTTTATTAAATTACGTAAAACCTAGAAAAGTGACGTTTCCTGTTTTCTTAGTCTAGTTTCTTAGTTGGTAAATAAATTGTCAATTAATTAAACGAGGTCCTTGAGATCAACGACCCCCACTTAATTCACTATTCCGTAATACGATAAGTACACTGCCTAGGTAGAAGTATAGTAACATATATTTCTGCTAACAAGTTTTTGGGTGACCATTCGGGATCACCCATGTATCCCCTCAAACACGACACTTAATTAACGGTAAGTGTCGAGGCTCGAAAGATGAGGCAATGTATTTATGTTGAAAACCAGCGTTTAGAGAGAAACACCATGAACAAGATGCCCTCAGTCTAACCACAATAACGTCTCTAACTCTTGGGTTTTAAAACATTGAAAACCGAAAACATTGAAATCGAGTAGAAGGGAGTTAGACGATTCTAAAATCCCGGCTGCAACTAGGAAGGCAGTCACATCCCTAGCACCCCACCTATTAAAAATCTAGGGTACAATTAGGGGAGATTTGTCATCCTAATGCCCCATCTAAAGAATTCCAGACTGCGACAAGGGATGTGACGACCCAGTGCCCCGCCTCGGATTATTTTGGGAAGGGAGACAAGTGATGTCTAACCAGGAAGGAAATATTTTGAAGGGGTTAGACATTTCTTGTTCCCAAAACGGTTTATTTTGGATTTGAAAAATAAGTTAGAAAACTTTTTGAAGTTGTTTGGAATTCTTTGTAAGGAAACACTGATTTTGAGAAATATTTTAGGAGAAAAACTTTCTGTATATGTGAGAAGAACTTTCTGCGTGTTGAGAAGAGTTTTCTGTGATGTGAGAAGAGTTTTCCCTTTATAATTCCACAAAATAGTTTCTTTTAATTTTGGAAATCTTGATTAAAAATAAAAAGAGATTTTGAATTTTTTGAAATGGTTTTGAAATCAATCTGAAATTTATTTGAAGAATGTGTTTTTGTATTTTGGATTGGATTTACAAGTTGGGGTTTGAATTGGCTAAAAATCAAATTGAATTGGGCTGAATCAAATTGAATTAAATTGGGTTTGAAATGAATTGAACTGAATTTGAATTGAAAATGAATTAGGCTAAATTGAATTGAATTTGGGCTGTTTTGGATTGACTGGGCTTGACTATGGGTCTTGTTTGAGACTGGGCTCTTGTTTTGGATTGGGTTGCCAATTGGGCCTTGTTTGGATTGGTGGAAAATTGGGCCTCGTTTGGGGTTTTGGGCCGAATTGGGCCTTGGGCTTTTTTATTTGGGCTGAAGTTTATTTTAGGGCTTAATTGACCTTCTGGGATAGACTTGGGTTTGATTTGAGCTTTTGGGCCCAATTTGGGCCTTGGGCCTTTTTTTAGTTTTGGATGTTGGGCTAATATAGGTCGAAGTTGGGTTTATAAACTTGGCTTTAAAATGTTGAACCTAAAATGGGTCTTATTTTGGTTTAAAGAATGAAATTGAAGTTTAAGCTGATTTTGGATTTTAATTGCTCTTTCTTATTGGGTGAGTTGAAGGCAAAGGGGCTCCCACCCGTTCAAAATGAATCAGAGACCCGCTAGGCGTGGGTGGTTTCACATAGACCTGTCAAATGGGTTACCTGTTCGGGTTTTGGGTCATATTTTTCGGGTCAATATCTGTTTGGGTCATTTAACTTTCGGGTCATTTCGGGTACGGGTTGTAATAGTGTCAGATAGATTCAGGTTTCGGTTATTTCGGATTATGGTTAATATTCTTTGACAAAACTTTAAATAAATATATACCTAATTTCTATAAGAATATACTACATATAAATTACAAAAAAGTTATTTTGAATTTCATTCGGATATAATAAGTTTGAATCAAGTTTTTTGTCATATTTATTTGGGTCATTCATGTTTGGGACAATTTATGATCACTATTATTTCATGTTATTCGAGTTAAATTAATTGTTAATTACTATTATTTTGGGTCATTTCGGGTTTGGGTCGGTTTCGGGTCATAAATTTTTCAGGTCATTTCGGGTTCAGGTCATTTGGGTATTTTCGGGTTTCAATTGGGTTTTGGGTTCAGATAAAACAGACGGGTTTTCTGGTTGGGTCAAATTTTGATAGCTCTAGTTTTGCACCCTAAATCTTCCTAGAGTGGCCTTAAGGGCCGATTCTTTAAGATTTTTGTTTCTATAGATAGAAGGGCGGTATGGATATTTTCTGAAGCTATAGGAGACTATTGCCCCAAGAAACGAATCAGAGACCCGTTAGGTGTGGGGCGATAGTTCATCCAAAGCTTTTTTGTCAATGAAAGGATCCTAGAGGGTAATAACTAAGGCTTAGCAAATAAAATAGTGACGATAAGACAAGATTAAAATAATATAACGAAAATAGAGGTAAATAAACAAATGTGCAATGAAAAAGTAAATCAAGAGATCAAACAAATATAATGAATAAATAGAGCAAGGTTGATAACTGAAGCAATGAGATCTTATGAAGTCAATTTTGTTTTATTGCCTATAACCTCGGGAGGTAACTAAACCTGAATTTCATCATCAACTCCCTTCCAGTTTTCCTCTGATCACTTCTATTATCTTCTCTTCTACTTTACTTTTTGAGTGACCAGATTAAAGGCTTAAACAAGCAAACATGAAAACTGAATCTAAAACACACAATTCTAAACTTATCATCAAGTAGTAAACCAACAAACTAAGTTATGATTGGCACCGAATTGTGAAACTGGTGAATAGATTACACAATGTTTCCGACTCCTCTTTTGTTTTATCATTATTAAGCCAATCAGAAGTGCAAACCAATTTCGTTACCACGCTCAAGTCAGAAATACTAATAAGATTATCCACAAATTTGATTAAGCTAATCACACTTATTGCCCCTAATCGCCATCCTCATTACAGATTTCAGAGAATAGAAATGTGTCAAGCATTAAACTCTCTTTCTCTCATGCGTGCAAGTCAATAATCACTTAGAGGAATCAAACTTCATGATACAACCATAATCTTATCTACTAGACCTGAACCACGTTTAAACACATATATATATATATATTTCAGATGGATCAAACACTTAGCACATTCATCCCAAAATTTCTGAGGTTATTAGGGTGTAGATCAAATACCAGGGTAAAGGTAAAATTTTCCATATATAAGGAAATGAGACAGCAAAAACAAAGCAAACACGTACACTTACTACTAGGGGTGGCAATTTTTACCCAACTCGATAACCTGGCCCATACCCAACCCGAAATTAGCGAGTTTGGGTCACGATTATTGACCCATTTAATTATTGGGTCGGGTATGGGTTACCTATTAAATTTTTGGGTTGGGTATGGGTTCAAAGTCCTAACCTGTAGCCAACCCAACCCGTTTATTTTATTTTATTAAAAAAATAATAAATAAATAATTAGATAAAAATATAAATATATTACTAAGTAAGTTCTAACAAACTATTAGTATATTACAGATTATGTAGAATCTTTTTTATAAGAGGTTGTTTATTTGATAATACTACTTTGTTGTATTTCTTTATAAAGCAAAAACGAGAGTATTCGTTATGTGGATTGTCAAAAGACAGCGTGCCGCTCTCTCCTCCACAGCTCCCACTGTGGTCCTATCTCTTATGTACTCTAAAGATTTTTGTCTATGTTTTGATTATATATTCTAAAGGAGAAAATACAGTTATATTTGGCCTAGGCGCGTACACATCACCTTTTGTTAAGTGCTACTGAGCACGACATGTATATGGAAAAAGTAAAAAGATGGAGGATAATGAAAACTCTGGAATATCTACCATATTGAATGTATGATTTCATTCATTTGTAACTCTGTTTGAGCAATCATATAAAAAATTTATTTCCAGGTCTTTTAAATTTTGCATAGCCTAATTATGTTGGGTTAAACGGGTCGGGTATGGGTTTAATCATTTTATATGAGTCAGGTATTGAAATACCCAAAGTTTCTAAAGGATGATTTACTTTGCAAATTGGGTCCTAATGAGCTATTAAGCATATTTAAATCCTAATATTGGCATAAGTACACATTCGGACCAGAAAAGTCCTTAATATCACTTCTTGTATTGTTTTAAAAGTAGCTAGCTAGAATGCTCCAATAACATTGTGACAACCAAGCTAGTAGGTGATACAGCAGCTAGCTTATGTAGTAAACACACAAGTAGGTGATGCAGCTGCTTGGGGAAGCTATCAAACAAGTAGGTGTCTCATCAAGCTAGCAAGCAAGTAGGTGACTCATCAAGCTAGTAAGCAAGTAGGTGACACAGCAAGATAGCAAGCTAGTAGGACGTCTTAAGCACGACCAAGCTAGTAGGCAAGTAGGACGTCTTTAAGCACGAGGTGGCATGATGAGTTGGCACCTACTTAAACACTTGACACATACTATAACCAATAGGAACTTGATACCTAAGTAGGCTGGTAGGAGGTGGCAACATCCCATTGGAGATGTGACATGGCTTAGAAATCAACCACACACACCTTTCCTTCACCTTAAGTAACTTAAACCATCCCCCTTGCTTATATAAACCGTACCCCACCTCCATTCAGCCCTTTAGCACCTTAAGAAGAGAAAAGAGAGAGAGGAAAGCTTACCACCACCACCTGGCCGAGAGCAAAGAGAAGGAGGAGAGTTGTTATCTTCATCTTCTTCCAATCCTAGAGGTAAGGCTGTTCTTGGTGTGTTCTTCATCCTTTCCTAGTCTATCTCAGTCGAAAACCAGAGGAGAAACCAAGGGAACTCACTCCATTTCCATGTCCATTCTAGGAGCTTAAAAGATATCTTAGGGTGTTCTAACTTCTAGCAAGCTTTCCAAGGATTTAGGGAGGTTTTCTTCAGCAATCTGCAAGGTAACTTCATGGTTACCATCACTTAATAAATCTGTATGTTTTACAGGAGTATTACCCCTATATTATCTAATTAAAATTCGTAGGTATTTATTTGCCTAAAGCTAGAAGAGTTAGAAAAGTGTTTTAAGGAAGAAAAGGATGTGTTTACAACCTACCTTTGATTACTGATTGCTTAAGAGCTTGTTTATGGTGATTTGCTGCTGTTTAGTGAGTGGGAATACCCTAGAGGAAAATATGATTGTTCTGGATGATCTTTAGTCTAATCTGGTGTTGTTATAATCTAGGATAAATGGTGTCTTGAAGAGTTTTGTTTAATCACCAGATTTGTGGGTAGAATTCTAGAGCATTAATCAAGTGTTTTATGTGCTTAACTAACCTAGAACCTATCTCATTATTATGGCCGAGTAACATAGGTGAAAGTATAGAATTTGTTTAAGTTGTTAAGTGTAATTACTAGAAGAGCTAATCTGGTGAATTAGATGTCTAGTACAACCGCTTTCAGTTGGAAGTTAATTAGTGTAAACTATATGTGTCCTAGGGCTAAAAACATGATTGCTGATTGTTCTGGTCATTATAACCTATTATGTCAGAATTGGCTATGAACTATTAAAGAGATGTATAGCATGATTTTTAGGATGAAGATGATTGTTTAAACTAAGCTAGGACTTAAAGTCTTAAAGTCTAATATGTTAGGAACTTATATGTACTGCCTTAGAAGGTTGTTTATGGTTGTATAAACTCCTATGTTAATCTGGTTAATATTGTGTTATGACCGAAAATGCTAGGAACCAATTATGGTTTGATTCAGGTTGTAATCTATAGTTAAAATTATGTCTTAAGCTAATCTAGATGAGATAGTTAATAATAGAACTTAAATGGATATGATTTGTTTGTTTGATCAAGACTTGGTCTTAAGGTATGCTTTATGGTTGTTTGAATTGCTAAGCTAAGATATTTGATGCTGTGTGATCTGGCCGAAGGTGCCATGTGAGATTATGTGATCATAGCCTTTCGTTAAGTGCTGTTTGATTATTGTTATGTCCCTTGTGTTTGAAATTATGAAATGGGCTTTGTTAAGTGACCTGACTATTGATTCTTGTTATACTTTAAATTGTTATCTTTTGATTAATAAGGATTCAATGAGTAACTCATTGGAATGGATTGTTGAGATATATGGCCATATGTGGAACTTGAGCAGTAAATGCCTTCTTATGAATTATTGGACTCATGGTATGCCTTGGGCTCCATGAGATGCTTCATGGTTTCCTACACTATAGTTTAAAGGTACTATAGGGGGTGTGCACATCTTTTAGGGCCTGGGGTGCGATTGGGAAAGGTTGGATCACCTCAATGATCGGGATTCGTCCCTTGAACTGATTTGTGTGGAATGAAGAAATTGATTAACATGTACTTGTGCAGGTTTGGATGCCTTATTGTTAATGCTTGAACTCTTGGTTGAGTAAAGTTTGTGTATATACCATCAGTTACTTTACTAAGTTATTTCATGATGGTAGCTTTGATTTTACTCAGCCTTGCTGACCTTTTGGCTTTATGCCCTATAGTCCTTTATTTGTGATTGTATGAATGACCACAGATGCAGGAAATGAAGAAGCTTCTCCTTAGTTGTGGAGACATTCGAGAATGTAGGCTTTTGGGGCTAGAAGACCATCATTTTATTCTCGTTTGGTTTCAAGATTATTGTGTTTAGTGGTTCAATAACCTATGTAATACAAAGTCAGTTTGGTTGTAAGTTAAGCCTAAGCATTCACACAGTTGTGAGTGTGGCGGTAACGTCCTATAAGACTTATGCTTCCGCTTTATTAATCTGAGCAAGTTTATTATCATATTATGGTTAGTAATTTAGGGGTGTTACAGGTATGGGTTGATAAGGTGTAACCCGATTATTATTGGGTCGGGTATGGGTCAATATAATTTTAATCGGGTCGGGTATGGGTGAGCTTCAACCCGACCCATTAACCCGAATTGCCACCCCTACTTACTACTACTAAAAATATGCTGTGGTTGAAAAAAATGGAGAAAATACTGAAATCTGAAAGCAATGAATCTGAATGGAATAATTAGTGAGTTATTATGGCAATATCAGGTGAAGAATCTCTACGATCTGGGTTGAGGAATTTCCTGCAAGAAGACTTAGATCGGGCCAACGTAGGGCAGTTCAGAGATGACTTCGCACACAAAAAATGGCTTAGATCAGACCAACGTAGTGCAGTTCGGAGATGACTTCGCACACAAAAAATGGTTTGTATTCCAGAGTCAATATGCACCGAAAATTCAAGGCAGAGGCAAATTCTTGTTCCAGAACACCAAGCAAAGTTAGTAGCCAACAGGAAATTGAGATCACAGAGACAAAATAGAAGCTGCAAAATCACGCATTTGTGTTATAGGATGTAAATGTAAATAGGGTTAACTAAAATTTATGTAGCTTGTAGACCAACAGACATGTAACAATCCTCTATTGGGCTCCTTCTGAAATGAAACCAACGACGAATGTGGTGGTCAAGGCATCGGAATTGGATTTTTATCGACTGAAATTGGTTTTGTGGTGGTGGATTGGGGGAGGATTTTATGGTTTTCGGTTGTTCGTTGAAGAAGAAGGAGGGTCTCGGCCATGTTGAATACTTGTCGAAGGAGATGGGGTCGATCGTGTGGCTACTGTGTGCTCTAATTTATGTTTGAAGATCGAGAGGAAGAAGAATGGATGAATGAGAGGGAGGTGAAGGATGGGTGTATCGGGGAGGAGAAGTTGAGTCTCGTTTTGGTTTCTAGAGATAAAAAGGATGATCGATGACGAAGATAGGAGGAGGTAGCGGCGGGTGAAGGTTGGGTTTATGAGGGAGTGAGTAGATCGCCGGATAGGGTTTTGTTTCTCCAGAGGAAAAATCGAGAAGAAGGATGAAGATGATCGGTGGATGAATCAAAGGGTGGTGGCGGATGAAGGGAGCATATCGAGAAGATGATGAAGAAGGGAGAGTTTCCGGCTTAAAATAGGGAAAAGAACAGGGTTGTATTGGGATCAGTCAGCCACTGGAATCATAAATGTTAAGGTTATTTTGTGGGTTTCAGTTTTTTGGGTCGGGTCAAACTAGTCAACTGGGTCAAAATCTGGGTCAGGGGCAATGAAAAATATAAAATCCACTTTTAATAATAAATTTGTAAATGAGCTGAAAGGGAAAATAAAACGCCCTAGCTTCCTGCTAGTTTTAAACCAAAGATCTGTTAATTCTAACATGAGCACTCTAACACTTATGCTTCTGACATAATTCAACAAATGAATGTGAGAAATAATACAAAAGTTAAATTCGAGTTGAATAAAACAATGTTAATATTTTAAGTAAATATGTAGTAAGATGAAACAGTTTTATCTAACAAGAATGAATTGCTTTCATGAAACACTGATAGGAAACAAAAATGTCAAGAAGTTTAAATAAATGAACAAAAGAATGATAAGTACATGAAATAATAAACAAATTTAGTAAAAATGTGAATTAATTAAATACATGCAAGCGATAGCAATAAAAAAACAAAATAGTAATGATACCAATCATAACGTACTAATGATTATATCATGCACATAAAATTGTGAAATAGTACTAATGAAATGGTGTTTAAAATACAAACGAACACAATAAAAATAGAAGTTAAATTACATATGTACGTGTAGCGGTAAATAAGATCAAAGAAATAAAATAGCATGAACCAAAATAAAAACTAATAGGAAGAATAAATAGTAATAAACAAAAAGGGACGGGTTTGAAAACAGAGGGAAGTTGGAAATTCATTTTAAAAAGAATGGGTTTTTCGGGAATGTTTTAAAAAATTGACTTAAAAAGTTGTCATGAAAAGATGGCTTCGTTTTGGCACGCATGTTGATATGTTTTGAAAAAGAAAGGCGACGTCCCCACTTATTTTATTCATTATTTCAGAATTCGCTTTATGGGGTGAGAATTTTGGTGTCTACAATGTTTTTGGTTGATTTTGATGGGTGTTTGATGTGTTAAAAGCCCGTGGATGTATGTTTTCGATTGGCTATTTTGCTACAATAAGATATGTATGTTTTGTGAAGGATTTGTAGCTTTGTTCTAGCCGATTTCCGTAATTGATTTTGAATTTTTCTTTATGTCCGAACATGTGTCCGAACATGAAAGTTCGGACATCATGCACAGGCAGATTTTCTGACTCTCGGCTTACGTCCGAACATGCAAGGTCTGATGCATGTTCGGACCGACCTTAGTTTTTACGTATCCTCTTCGTTTGAGCTCTGTTTTGAGTGTCGTTTGCGGCGTTGTCTTCCTCTCTTCGAGAACTATCTGTTTTGGTATGTTTTAGCAATTTATATGTGTACTTTGATTTGAAAGTCTTTGATAAGCCTTTGAACTCTAAGTTGCTCTAAAAGTATGTTTCAGCTTCTGACTATTGTTTGATCTTCCGTATTTTCGTTGGTTTTGGTTTAAGACTTCCGTTTTAGCTATGAATTCTATTTTTTGGCGTTTAAGACTCGGTGTCAAGGCGTGGATGGCTGGGTCTACCTATCTGGTAGCATGCTGCGTAGGACGTCCTTCTGTTATCCCACGGGTGTCTCCCCCATTCCGTTCTTAGGTGCCTCACTTATTCTGTTCATGAGTGATATTCCTCATTCATTTCACGGATTCACTCCGTTCTGTTTGTATGCATTGAACGCTAGTGTCCCACCATTGTTCGTATTCTATTTTACTTTTGTCTATTCTTTTTGCTTCTGTATTGGACGGAGTGCTGTGTGCTTTCTGTCTTCTGGAAACCGTTGATTTGTTAAGTGCTCTGCTTCTGTTTGATCTGACTGTTTTGGTTCGTGACAGACTACTGCGTGTTTTCTATCCTTTGAACATCACTATTTTGAAAAGTGTTCTACTCCATCTGCTCTCCCTCTTTGTGTTTGGTTTTAGATGGACTGATGTGTGCTTTCCATCTTTTGTTAAGCTTCTGATTATATTAAGCTTTCATCTTCAGCTTACCTTACTATTAATTGTCTGTTTTGATCACCGGTTAGCTCCTTCTGTTTTAGACTTCTTTCTATTTGAAAGACTTCCACTTTGCCTCTGATTTTGCTCTGGCTAAGTTCTTTCATATATGTATATATATGTATGTTCAGTTTCTATTTTGAGCACGCTCAACTGATGAAGTTTATCACCTGCTAAGCTATAGTTTGGCTCACCCCAATCTCCGTCTGATTTGTAGGTTTAGCTTCTGTTTGGAGATTTGGCCTCTGCTTTAAGATTTGGCATTTGGATTCTGTAATTAGTTTGTATGGCTTTGCGGCCCTTTTATATTTAGCTTTTGTTATGTATTTCAGTTTGGGCTGCTGCCTTGTATTTAGTTCCAGTTTGTATTTAGCTTCCACTTATGATTCGTAAAGATAAGATGTACTTTATGATTAATATAGGAGTATTTGTTCAGTTTTGGGGATTCACTAGTGTAGCCTTGCGTGTCTTAGGTAATAAGCGTGCGGTATGTAACTGTCTCTCAACCAGGGTGGTTTTGGGGTCATTACATTTAGTGGTATCAGAACTAGGTTTGGTTTTGTTGGGATTTATCGGGTGTTTGCATGTCTGCGCTTCTGTGTCTTTGTCTGTTATCTGCTATGTGCTATCGGCTGTGTGATTTTGATTGTTATATGGTGTCTATAATGCGTGCCTGCTCTATGGTTGTCCACTATCAGAGTAGCGCAACAGAAGCATAGTGTTTGTCCATGTGTTTGCTATATTCGAGTCTGAGTCTGAGGGAGTCAGGTCCTTTGGGAAAGGATGCTGAATGGGAGCTCTGGTGTGTTGAGTGGTGAGCTTCTGATTGTGTTATGCGGTGTGTGTTAGTTGGATGTGGTTGGGCTGCGTGTTTGGGTGTGAGTTAGCTTGTGAATTATGAGCTTTGTGATGTGAGTTTGAGAGTGTGCTTGGTCCTTTGGATAATGACATATTCTGAGAGTTGAGCGTTTCGTCTGTGCCCTTAGGCTGAATCTTTAGAAACCTTCTACTATGTTCAAATCCAGTCAGTCAGTAGCCAATGTGAGTCTTATTCCTATTTCTTTAAGCATTAGCCTTCTGTAATCTTTTGCCTTGCTTATTCTGTTAGTGAGTCGGTCTGTAACTCTGAGTGCTAGCTTTTCAAGGTTAGAGCTTCTGAAATATGTGAGTGTTCTTTCTGTGCCTTCAGGCTCACTCTTTGGTGATCATCTAATGTGTTCTTTCTGTCAGCGAGTCAGTCTGTGTATTCTAAGTGTTGAGCATTCTTCCTATGCCTTTAAGATGAGCCTTTAGTGATCTTCTGCTTTGCTTCTTCTGTCAGTCATCCAATCAGCCAGTGAGATTAGAGCTTCTAAGATGAGTATGAGTGATCTTTCTGTGCACCGGGGCTAATATTCTATTGTGTTCCTCTATTAGTCAGTCAGTTGTGAGTTTGAGTGTTCCTGTGCCTTCAGGTTTAGTTTTTAGTAATTTATGCTTCATCTCTTCAATCAGTGAGTCAGTTAACAAGTTCTGGATGTTAGCCTCGGTGAGGTGTGAGCGTTCCATGATAAGTGTAAAATATATCTATTCCTAGGACTTTAATTCTTCTTATTTTTATAACAATGTTTGTCATATTTTACACTTATCACATGCTTTTCTTAGATCTATGTTTTAATATCAACTCATATATTTTATTTTATTTATATAGGAAAATATTTCACATATATATATATTTTATATATATAATATGTAGATATATATTATACGTGCATGGAAGTGCTGCTGCATTGACGTGGATATGGGGCAAACAATTGCATGTATTATGGGCGCAGACATGGAATTAAGATGGGCTTGAGTCTGCTGAGCACAACGGACCGACAGGGACAGAAATAAAAAGCAGATTACAAAACAATTTTAGAATATGATATCATAAAACCCATGCATACAGAGGATCGATGGCACTTTTTAGAATATGATATCATAAAACCCATGCACACAGACGAGGCTCGCGTCCCCGGACCAGATCCTCATATTCTCGCCTCACCATCGAGACCACGGCTCTCATTTTTTCACGCCTCACATTCACACCCTCAGACTCCCTCGCCACACTCACCTTCACAACACCAACACCATCTCCACTGCTCAGCATCACCCGCGTAAACACACACCACCTCGACCACCATTTATCCTCATCCATCGTCATCGATTCTCCCTCGCCAACTCACCGTGACCACCACCGTCATCCATCACCATTACCGTATCACCATCTCACCGTCACCACTGCCATCGACCTCATCCCGTCACCACGCTCCATCACTGAACGGAGACGACCGATCGCAACACCGCCAAGGCTACGACTAACATCATTCATCTTCACCATCCATCGTATTCACATCTCCACACCACCAGGCTACTGCTTCGCATCACCTCGACCTCCATCCTCCTCGACACCATTTATCATCATCACCATCCGTATTATCAGACCGGCACCACATTCGCCACACCTTCACCACCACAATCGTCTTCATTTAAACAGGATCATCTTCATCATCTCCACGCTTGACCAGAACCGCCTCAACCACCGCTACACCATCGACAGCACCACACACCCACCGTCACTATCGTCCTCGCTTCACCACGCCAGCACCACTATCCTCATCCGATCTACATCATCGTCGGAACCTTCATCCCGTCACCACCGTCGACTCATTCACCACCACTCGCCTTCGCCGAACAGAGAGGGAGCTTTTCTATCCACGCCCGCTTCGACCACTGGAGGACATCCATCGTTTCTTCCTCCTCGCCTCTCATCGACTTCGCCATCACCCTCGCTTCATCATTCTCCAACCATCGAGTCGAGAGCTTCTTCATCGTCGATCGGCGTGACCGCGTGAGAAGGCGAGGAAGAGAACTCCAGTCCATCGGCGCGAGGAAGACAGGGGCGAGTTACGGGAATAGTAACAGGGCACATCAATTAAAGAAAACCGGTTCAGGCATAAACCAAAAACATTGTCTGCAGACCGGTTTGGTTGATATAAGAGTTTAATAAACCAAACTCTATTATTTGTTGCATGTTACTTGTTCATTATTGCAGTTTTGGTATTTACATGATTTGACATTGGTTTTAATGTGTGTTTTTATTGAAATGATATTTTTACTGGTTTTAATTAATATATAGATTGTTACAATTAATTTGTTAATGCTGCAATAATTCTGATCGTTTAATTGCATTATCTTTCTAAAATCTATTTTGACCCGATCAAGTGAAAAATAGATAGGTTCGATTAATTCGTAAATTTGTGGAAAACTTGTTTTCATCGGACAAGTTAATACTTCATTTGCATAAATATTATCTCTCAACAATATTTTGTTTACATGTGTTTTGCTGGTCTAAAATCAAGTCATAGCATGTTCTGGTAAACAAATTCGTCAGAGTCATTATTTTTGCCAATCTATAAACCAGAAGAAATAACATAATTAACCAAACTGCAATAACCGGAACCTGGAGTCCCGCTCAATCATATCATCAATCGTTTGTATTTATCTGCATTTTTATTAGTTTCATTTACAATTCAGTAAAACCCCCCTTTGCGACATGCTTAGGAATTAGATATTTTCGCTTAAGTCCCACGGTTCGATTACCCGGTTGCTTCAATTTCACTATACTACTGCGACCGGGATTGTTTGCAGCCCGATAGATATTTTGATCTAACTCAATTGATTATATTTTTCCAGGTCGAAAATCTTGTCTGCAAAATGGCGAGTCATAGCATGTTCTGGTAAACAAATTCGTCAGAGTCATTATTTTTGCCAATCTATAAACCAGAAGAAATAACATAATTAACCAAACTGCAATAACCGGAACCTGGAGTCCCGCTCAATCATATCATCAATCGTTTTTATTTATCTGCATTTTTATTAGTTTCATTTACAATTCAGTAAAACCCCCCTTTGTGACATGCTTAGGAATTAGATATTTTCGCTTAAGTCCCACAGTTCGATTACCCGGTTGCTTCAATTTCACTATACTACTGCGACCGGGATTGTTTGCAGCCCGATAGATATTTTGATCTAACTCAATTGATTATATTTTTCCAGGTCGAAAATCTTGTCTGCATTCCATTCCGTGCCTTAGAGCATGATAAGGAGGCACATTAGGGGTGCTCCCTAACAACCTTGCACATTCTCCTTTGTATTGAAAGGGGATGCTGTGTCAAAAGCATGATTCAAGGGTTGTCATAAGTCCACGACCAGGCTTCGTAGGCTTCGACTGCTTGAGCTTAAGATGGCCTCACCAGAATCTAGTGTTGAGAATGTTGTTGTATTAAGTTGAAAAGGGGTTGATTGGCCTATATTTCTAGCCGGTCTACTTGTACTGTGAAATCTGATTCGCTTAGTCTCGTGGTTTTATGTGAAAGCTTCACTGAGCATGGTGACCTAGAGCAGAATTAGCGATGTGATCTAAGCCCAAACTACCTTTGGCTCAAAATGGGACTTGAGACCCGATGTGGCTTTGTGCTACTAAGTGTTGGGTGAACTTGCAAGTTGCCTTGCGGTGCTGCGATAGTTACAATATCGCGCAGTTCTGCAGGAAGTGGTGTGGTCCCCTTGAATATAGCTGGAGACGCACTTGCGTCCCAGGTTCGGTGGGGAAGTTTCTTCTTATGGCTTCGACGTGGCCCTTCGTCACGTGGTTAGGTGCTTAGCACTAAAACTACTTGGTTCCTTTGAGGTGGTTGTTTCTCGGGCGTTGCCTAAGAGGAAACGACCCATCTGTCGTGCAAACATTGACCTGTCAAGGTCTTTGTCTCTTGTACAAATTCTACACAGGAGTAGGCACAGCCAGCTATGACTCACCTTATCAGAGTTGATGTCACCGATGATGAGCGGTGCAGTAAGTGTCGATGCGAAGTGAAGGACTAAGGACATTAACATTGAAGAGACATGGGGAACCCGTTACTACACAGCATCATCGGAATGTTGCCACGCCACGAATGGAAGGACTCAGGATGTCGTAGCAGCATGTTCGTTGTTCACTTGGTTCGTTGTGACGTGAATGAAAGGACTTAGGACGTCACAACAGTTTGAGCATCAGGGCACCAAGTGGCAATGTGTCGTGAAGAAAATGACACAAGAGGCCACCAACGCTGTGGTGCTCTATAGACTGACAGCCCATTCAAGTAGAATGAGGTAGAAGTAAAAAATATTTGAGCTTCGAGAAACACACCGGCTAACGGTTCAAGGCAGTTGCCTGTGTGTGTTGGTCAAAGACATTGTCTGTGGGTTGTTATACCTTCAAAGTAGGGAAACTGTTGGAGAATGATAAAATCTCCTTAGTTGGGCTAAGACTCATCGTTGTATCTTGCCGGGGACGGCAAGAGCTTCGGTGGGGGAGGTTTGTTATGCCCCTTGTGGGCAAGCTACTTGTTTACAAGTAGCTCCATGCTAGTTTGCCATTTGGTTGGTGCCTGTTAAGATTTGTGTTGGGATTTCTTGTCAATCTCATACTTGATTGTCATTTGACCTAGTCCCATAAGTTCCTTGATCCTTGAGGCCCCCGACGACGAAGGTCCGAGGGATGGGCATCCGTTGAAGGGCACGATGCGTTGGTCTTGGCCGAGATGAGTGGCGTGAGCTTGTGACTCGAGCGAGGGCCGAGTTAGCAAGTGTTGCGGAGGGCATCCGTCAGGACTTGATAAGGAACGGGCATGCCTTCGAGCATGCACACTACCTAGATGGCTTTGTAGTGACTCCAATAGCATGAGCACGTTGTGTTTAGTGCTGCCCTTAGGTTGTGAGTGCTAGTGTCACCACGGGCACGAAGCAAATAGAGGTTGTCTTGGCCGAGCTGAGTTATGTCAGCTTGTGACTCGAGCGAGGATCGAGTTAGCGGGTGTTGTGGAGGGCACCCGTCCGGGCCTAGTGTGGACTGGACATGCCTTGGGCATGCATGCTGCCTGGGTGGCTTGGTAGTGACTCCAATAGTATGAGCACATTGTGGCCAGTGCTTACCCTTAGGCCAGTTTGTGGATGTTGTGGAGGGCATCCGTCTGGGCCCGATGGGGACCGGGCTTGCCTTTGGGCATGCATGCTACTATGGTGGCTTGGTAGCAACTCCAAGAGGCGTTGAGCTTGTTGTGCTCAATGCTGGCCCTTAGGTTGCAAGTGTTAGTGTGACCACTGGCACAAAGCAACTAGGGGTTGTCCCGATAGGTTGAATTTTGCCATGAAAAGTACAAAGGGCATTGCATATTACCGCAGTCTTACGGTTCATCAAGTGTTGAGTCCTAGAAAAGGGAGGAGACAAGGTGCGTAGTGGCCCGCGTCGACACACCTTACTGACTCGTACTAGTTGGGGTCTTTGGCTATTGGGCTGTTGGAGGCCTGATGGTTCCGAGGACGAGTGTTCCCGCTAAGGGACGCACAAGTACTCAGGATGTAGTGAGAGGGTAGGAGTTGACTCAGTCTGAGCTGCAGTCTGGCATTCGACCGAGGAATTAGGGCCATGGGAATGTGAATCAGTGAAGGAACTTGTCGTTGGGAGGTTTAAGTCCACTCTTGACTCTTGTTTGTGGCTAAGTGGATGGCTAGTCCTTTCCACAGTGAGTAGTAGGCAGGTTGGGTCTTTGACCCGACGCCGGTGATGCCTAAATGAGTCTCTTGGCCTAATCCATAAGAGCCCCTTGGGGTCTCGCATCCGCGCAAAAATTTCATGATTGAGGTTGGGCATTACAATTGTGGTATCACTCGTCCTCGGAACCATCAGGCCTCCAACAGCCCAATAGCCAAAGACACCAACTAGTACGAGTCAGTAAGGTGTGCTGACGCGGGCCATGTCGCACCTTGTCTCCGCCCTTTTCCAGGACTCAACACTTGCCGAAACGTAAGACGACTCTGATATACAATGCCCCTTGCACCTTTCATGGCAAGAGTCAACCTATCGGGACAACCCCTAGTTGATTCGTGCCAGTGGTCACACTAGCACTCGTAACCTAAGGGCCAACATTGAGCACAACATGCTCAACACCTCTTGGAGTTGCTACCAAGCCACCTTAGTAGCATGCATGCCCAAAGGCATGCCCGGTCCCCATCGGGCCCAGACGGATGTCCTCCAAAACATCCACAAACTGACCTAACGGTTAGCACTGGGCACAATGTGCCCAAACTATTGAAGTCACTACCAAGCCAACCTGGAAGCGTGCATGCCCAAGGCATGTCCGGTCCACACCAGGCCCGGTCGGGTGCCTTCAACAACACCTGCTTACTCGGCCCTCGCTCGAGTCACAAGCTGACACAACTCAGCTTGGCCAAGACAACCTCTAGTTGCTTCGTGCCTGTGGTGACACTGGCACTCACAACCTAAGGGCAGCACTAAGCACAGCGTGCTCATGCTATTGGAGTCACTACCAAGCCATCCTGGCAGTGTGCATGCCCGAAGGCATGCCCGGTCCTTATCAAGTCCGGACAGATACCCTCCCTCAGACATTCGTCCTCGAGGGTCTCAAGGATCGTGGAACTTAAGGGATTAGGTCAAAGCAACAATCAAGTATGAGATTGACAAGAAATCCAATCACAAGTCTTAACGAGCACCAACCAAAGGGCAAATTGGCATGGAGCGACTTGTAATCAAGCAGCGCGCCCACAAGGGGCATGACAAACCTCCCCCACCCAAGCTCTTACTGTCCCCGACAAGATACAACGATGAGTGTTAGCCCAACAAGGAAATTTTATCATTCTCCAACAGTTTCCCTACTTTGAAGGTATAACAATCCACAGACAATGTCTTTGACCAACCCACATAGGCAAATGCCTTGAACTGTTAAGCGGTGTGTTTCCCAAAGCTCAAATATTTTTGACTTCTACCATATTCTACTTGAATGGGCCGTCGGTCTATAGAGCACCACAGCGTTGGTGGCCTCTTGGGTCATTTTCTTTGCGACACATTCCCACTTGGTGCCCTGATGCTCAAATTGTTATGACGTCCTGAGTCCTTCCATTCACGTCACAACGACACTAAGTGAACAACGAACACGCTGCTGCGACATCCTGAGTTCTTCCATTCGTGGCGTGGCACGGGTTCCCCATGTCTCTTTAATGTCAATGTCCTTAATCCTTCAATTCACATCGACACTTACTGCACCACTTGTCATCGGCGACATCAACTCTGATAAGCTGAGTCATAGCTGGTTGTGCCTACTCCTGTGCAGAATTTGCACAAGAGACAAAGACCTTGATATGTCAATGTCTGCACAGCAGATGAGTCGTTTCCTCTTAGGCTACGCCTGAGAAACAATCACCTTACATTATAACTCTGGTAATTATATATAATCTCACTATTTATGTGAGTACTTATCTTCCCATTCTTATAATAATTCCTTCATTAATCCCAGCAACTCTCAATCTTGCTAATATTTATGTGTCACTAAGACATTGTATTATCCCATAGGTTATGAAGTTGTAACTTTATATTATAACCTTTATTTAATAACCCTTATATTTCCAAGTAGTTCCTTATTCCATATAACTACTAATATTCACATAATTCCTTATCATCCTCCATTTAGATCCCAACCAACTATATACTAATGTCCCTTCATGACATTTTCCAACCTTATATTAAATTCAACCCAAACTTCCTTCAATTCTTACATATACCCCATAGTCTCGAATTTATCAAAATTACCACACAAACTTTCCAATTATTATAAAACCACCCTAATATCATATGTTGTGATATTTATGCTCTTATTTTATTTTAACCTATAGTTTTCTCTCACTTATGATATTTAGCCGAACAACCCTCAAGTTTCCACAATTTTATTTCTTTCACCCACTACTTTCTTTATTTACACTTTAACCCACCTTAATTCCATAAACTTACGATTTAATCCTTAAACTTTATATTATACATAGTAATTATATATAAAAAAAGAAATACCAAAATCCACCCCAACATTTTCCTTAAATTACGAACAACCCTTAGAACTTCACACATTCATTTCCTACCCCCAACTTTCGGTATTTACACATTAACCCTCATAGTTTTATAAATATTACATTCTAACATCTATACTATATATTACACATCCTCAATTTATTAGATTCACAAAACTGGCCCAATAAGTTTCCATAATTTTGTACAGCCCCTTGACTATACTTAACTTCATTCTATACCTCTAATTTTCGGTAATTCTCAACCTTACCCCATAACTTTTATAAATGTTACACTTTAACACTTAAACTATATAATATACTCCTTAATTTATTTAATCATAAAACCTATCCAATAATTTTTCTAAAATTCTTAGCAGCCCATAGGGCCTTAATGATTGTGTTTTAGCACTTAAGTTTTTGGTAATTACCAAGTTACCCCATATACTTTCATAAAATTTCATTTTAAATTAATGTTTCATTAACTTCCCAAACTAATTAATCTCATCAAGTAATCTAGGTCAAACCTCATCTATGGTCAAGGTTGACCACTCATAACACTCCTTTGACCCATAGTCTCTACTATTTATGGTAATACCTCTTATTCTCCCATAATTACATTTTAATCCCTTAACTTTATAAAGCTTATAATTTAACATCATAACTTATTTTTTGACCCAAGGTTTTGGTCTTACTCATTCCTAGGCACCCCAAATTTCATTGGATCTCACTTTGACCACAATAATAATTCTTTTGTTTATAAATGATATTTATAAAGTTTATAATTTATTTAAAACACATTATAATTTATTCTTACTTCAAGCAACACCTAAATTTACTAATATTCATCAAAAATATCACTAAGTGATTTTTGTTCACTAAAATTATATCTTGCACCTGAATTCATATAATTTATTTAATCTTTTCTAAAAATTCAATAATCATTATTTAAAGCTTTTAACTAAGCAAAATAAAAATGCCTAAATACATGGCTTAAACATAGCATGCCATTGACTATTAATTGGCATCAAAATATCCCAAAATGAGCTGCTAGTTGCTTGCACATTTTTTTTTGCATTTCACCTCTTAAATTTATTTTTCTTCCACATTTAACTTATAAACATAATTTTTATAAGTCATTTATACTTAGATACATTAGCTAAACATATCCCCATAATTAGTTACACATTTTTAGGGATTTATTATCCCAGAAGTCACAAGTAATTCTCGGTTCCCATTATACATATAATTAGTAACTTGCTAAATGCACATTAAAGTATAATTCAGTAAACTTACATGTTTAGAGCTCCAATCACCTCTTAAACTCCCAAGCTCTCGGTACTAACATAATACATAGGTTTAGATTAATTTCTCTTCTTAACCCAAAGATTAAACATAGCTAATTAAATCACCAACACTTAATTGACTTACTTACCTCTAAAACTAGATTTTCTCTCCTCTTTTATCCCAGTTTGGCCTTGGCAGCTTGAGGTTTTCCTCACCCCTTTTCTGCCTTGGTTTGAAATACAAGAATAATCATGATTTAGGGTTTTGTAATGCTAACGAAGGAAAGGGGATTAAGGCTCCATTAATGAGCTTTAAAGGAATAACATTACCTTGTATTTCTAGAGCTTTTCACACATGTTTTCGGCACTTACAACATGTAGGAATGGAGCTTCATTTGCTTGAGAAAAATAAAGATAAGAGGAGTATAAGTGGTGGCATTTTCGGATGTGCACAAAGAAGAAGAAAAAGATGGATTTTTAAGCTTGTTTTTATACCTTAACCTCAATGGAGTGCTCCTAGCCTTTTTCCCCTTGTCAAAACCGAAATGGATGTGCCTTCAACAACTTATTTTGAGCTTGTTTGAAGGAGAAAAGTGGATGAGAAGAAAGAGCTTGAATAATGGTGCATGAAAGTACAGGAAAAATGGAGTTTGGGAGCTTATTTACCTTTCCACCATTAATGGAGTGTCTTGAAGCTTATGGATGGAGGTAGAAGATGAAGAGAGGGAGAGAGAGATGCAAAAGTCATAAAAGGGGGAAGAAGAGGAATGCCTTCCGATATTGCAAGAAGAGAATAGACGAGAGAAGGGAAAATAGGTATTATAAATGTCTTTTGTACTTGCCATGTACTTGTTCCTTATTTTAAGTCCAACATGCTTTTGGTTCCTTTCCTAGCAAGTAGAAATCGGAATGAGAAGGGGGGAATTAGGATGGTTGTCCGATTTTAATGAGTAGAAGGGAGAGATTTTGCTTTGTTTTGTAAAGTAAGGTTATTATAAGCAATTACATGCCAATATAATATGGTGATTAAATTATTCTAATATGACTATTAAGGTCCTACTAGTGCCTAAGGAATTTTGGTAAAGAGAATAAAACCAAAAGAAAAGAGAAAACGCTTAAAACGCAAAAAACACAAAAACGCACATTAAATGAGTATAGGAGGTATATGACCTCGGTTAGGGTCCGATATGGATTCCTAAGGCCTAATTATGCCTAATTAGTATGTGGGAATGATTCTCGAAGAAAACGGATCCAAATAATGGATTAAAACGCTAATGAAGCTTTAAAACTCGTTTTTCGAGAAAACCCAAAAACATAACTTTAAGTGGTCAACAGACCCGTAAAAATTATAGTTGACTATATAACTATATTTAAGTATTAATGAAAGCTTAAGAACCATTAAAAATAAAGAAAAAATCCGGAAAACGGGCCCGGTCAGTGAATAGTGCCAAACCGGGTAAATTAACGAGCACTTTCTGTAAAAGACAAAAAACGCTCCAGCTTATATGCATAGTGGGGGCCGGTTTCTAGCAAATAAATCAGCCTCTCCTCTCTAGTAATAATAAGCTAACTAATAAAAGAAAAGAATAGTAAAAAAGTAAATAGTGTAAAGTGGACTTATACCCCACTTTTACCCTCTCTCTCCTCCTACTCTTATTTCCTTCCTCCTCTCTACCATATCCTCTCCCCCAAGCCAGCTCTCTTCTTCCTCTATTCTGCTGGTACATAAATGGAGCTCCCTTCAATGGCTCCTTCATCTTCTTCTTCAAGTACAAGCTCCAATAAAGCTCCGAATTAAAAACCAAGCATTGATTCTTGCTCCTCTCACCAAGACCTATCTCCATCTCTTTTCAAAATTAAAAAGGAAGAAGTTCATCTCCATGGGTTTTTCCCATTTCAAGAGTGGCATTCCTTTACCGTACGCAAGTACAATGGGCTTCGGATTTTCTATCCAGCTCTTTGGAAATCTACATACATATTGTTGTGTATTATAGTGAACATTCACTGGGTTCCTCCGACTTATTGTCGATTGAGTCTAAGCCACTACTTAGTTGTAGTGCTTCCTCTGTGATCAGTGGTTTCTAAATTATGCCCACTAAACTAGTTTTGTACAAGTGTTCTTTACTTGTGCGACCTTGCATTATCTATGCGTCGGTCCTTATGACCTTCTTATGCCTCCTTTTTCTTCTTATTCCGATGGAATTCACATCTTGTGGTTGTTGGTGTGTTCCACACCCTTCGTGCCTCTTTGGCCTTAGGCAGCATGGTTTGTTTCTAAGAATTTACCATGATTGACATTTTACGTATTCCTAGCTATCCCACCAGATCATTAACTGCACAAGTGTAATACCAAATCACTCAGTCCCACAGAGTGCAGAGGCGTAAACCCTTGGCAGTAAATCTCTTATGCGATTGCAACAAGAATGAACATTGCTTCCTTGTCTGTTACTTTATCACTTGGTGCAGAATCCTGGCTTGTTGCCCGGTTTATCTACCATCTTATTCCTCAACTCAATTTCATTGTGTGATTTATTCACTGTATTGGTCGCTTGTTGTGCACCATGTTCGTATTTATTTACGACTTGGTTTCCATGGAGTCCGCTATTGCATTAGCTTATGCTCATGTATTTTCACCATCTTTACCATTTATATAATGGTTCGCCATTCATTTGGCTGTTTACTGAATATACTATACTTGTGCTCTTGTGCTCCTTGAGCGTTATTGGTTTTCCACTACACATTTCCACATACGGTATTTCTTCCTAACCGATTACTCCTCGGTTTTCAATAATTGCTATCGAAGCTTATTTCACATTGCTTGGCCATAATTGTATGCTCAAGCTTCACTACATTAGTAGTTCTGAAAGAGATGTATTATCAGATATTCATTAATGGTATCCCCTAGTTTGGAATCTATATGTTCACCACTCTCGCGGTCCCACATTAAGGAGGGGTATCCTTGCTCGTTGGTTATTAAGCCCTTTACTGGTGCCCTTCTTGACCACTCTCCATATGGTTCACAATGGGTTTTGCAACCGTTGAATTATGTATTGTAATAGTTTCATGGCATCCTAGCCACGTTGCCTCGAGCATTGCTCACCTTAGGCTATTCACAAGCATTGCTTCTCCTTATACCATCACTGGGTTGGAGGTGATACTGGGCTCCATGATAAAATCGTCGCATCACACTTCCGTTTATTGGAGACCCTTTAAGTATCTTGGTATTGATCGGTACCATTTACTTATTTAGGGTATCCCTTGTCAAGTGGGATCCCTTCGGTGTTCTAACCGAGTGTTCGTTCCAGCTCTTGTGCTTTTATCACGCTTCCGACACCCTTCAAGGATTGCTCCTGGGTGTTGTTAAGTGATGCCATTACATTTGGCTATCATTTATGAGAATGTTCGGTTCACTCCGCATTGCGGTTCTGGATCTCAAATTATCCCGTTTAGGGTTATAACGTCTCCCGTCCTTAGGGTAGACCATGAATGCTTCTCTTACGTTTTTAATCGGGTTGATATTCTCTTTGGTGATGAATGGTATTTTTCGGTTCCTTAGATGATCCCTCTAGGTATTTCATCTTGTCTATTGAACATTAGAGTGTTTGTGTTAGGCATTGCCTTACCGGGTTTAGACTGGGTATTCATCCCGGCTATCCCATATTTGCTTTAAGATTTCTTGAGACATATCCAATGTCTTTACTCAATTGTTAGTGCTTCTCGCACTTTTTAACTCCTGGTTGTTCTCCTGGAGTGAGTTCTTGACTCCTTAGCTTGTAAGCTTATCTGAGTTCCTTTCGATTGTTCGAGGTGTCCAACTGTTTTGGTTTGAATTTACTTATGGTCCGTAGGACGGAGTCGACTACTTCCCGTGTTTCGTACACTACATGTATACATACGTGGGGTACCTTATTGGTACGTTACCACTTACCCGACTAACTCATAAATGGTCTGTCAGGCCCGCAAGCTCCTTCGGAGGGCGGTCGTCCCACATCCCGTATTTGGGTACACTCGTAGTGCTTGTCACACCCCCTTGAGGTTTTAGGATATTACTAGTAACCCCCTTATGGTTTTAATAATTATTAGCAACCCCCCTGAAGTAATGACATTCTTGACTTTGAGACCCCGAAGTCTAACTCCGTCACCCTGACGTTAATACTTGCTGACATGTAATTTTTTTTAAAAAAGAAAAGATCGACGTGGAAAAACAAACGCCTAATCACCCTTGTGACATTCTCCCCCAATTTTTAAAACCGTGAATGAACCCTAACCCCAGCTAACTCACCCTCATTATCGACGCTTCACTCTCTCTGTACAAAATTTCACTCCCGACACGCACGACAGGACTCTCCAATTTTGGCATCAACTCCTCTGCGTACTACTGATGACATGCGATTTCTGCCAATTCTGGTGACCTAAATCGAAAGCCCTAAATCGATATACATGGAGGTATACCATCCTTACTCTCCTACTTCCTCCTCTCTCTGTCTCTGTTACTAAACATCACTCTCATTCTTTTCATTTTGTAGTGACTAAAGCTGTAATGAATGCGGGTGAAATGTACTGATATAGTGTCTCTTTGATTTTGCTAGTTTTCCTTAAAAAACGCCCAACCCTAACTTCAGTTTCTTCTCGTCCTCTTATGTATAGGACTGATTACGATAAAAAAAATGCTGGGTAGTGTTGTGATGAGTGATTTTGTCTAATCTGCAGTGGTCTGATTTTTTGTTGTGGTATGATTTTGTCATTTCTACCGAGATAGATGTAAGAGTTAAGTGAGTGTTCGAGTGATGAGTAATGAAGTCATAAAAGGAAGTTTCTTATCTTCCTCCTCTGTATAAGACTGATTACTATACAAAAATGTTGGATAGTGTTGTGATCGAGTGATTTCGTCTATTCTACAGTGGTCTGATTTTTTGTTATGGTATGATTTTGTCATTTCTACTGAGATAGATGTAAGAGTTAAGTGAGTGTTCGAGTGATGAGTAATTAAGTGAGTGTGTTTCCAGCAATCTGTTGTGGTCTGATTTTTTGTCTAATATGTTGTGGTCTCATTTTGTCTAATCTGTTGTGTTTTGATTTTGACTAATGTGGTCTGATTTTGTCTAATGTGGTCTGATTTTGTCTAATCTGTTGTGGGCTGATGTTGATGTTGCGGTATGATTTTGTCATTTCTACCGAGATAGATGTAATTAAGTGAGTGTTCGAGTGATGAGTAATTAAGTGAGTGTGTTTCCAGCAATCTGTTGTGGTCTGATTTTTTGTCTAATATGTTGTGGTCTCATTTTGTCTAATCTGTTGTGTTTTGATTTTGACTAATGTGGTCTGATTTTGTCTAATGTGGTCTGATTTTGTCTAATCTGTTGTGGTCTGATTTTTTGTTGTGGTATGTCTACATTATTACAGTTTGATACACACTGGCTAACAGTACATTATCGGGAGTTTGAGTACGACATTCTTGATGTTGATCCGGATAAGTTCCTCTGTTTTGACTTGCTTACTGCCCTGGAAACAGAAACAGATAAGCAAGGTGTGCTCCCTTGCAAGACACCCATCATTAAGTTCAAACATCCACAATCCAAGAACTTGATTTCTATCAATAGTGATAGGGACTTAATGGAGATGTTTCAACTGTACCAAGGTTAAAGAGATATTGACATATATGTTGAAGCCAGCTCTGAGCCGTCCAATTTGGTGACTATTTGGATGGATTGGAGAAACAAGTACAAGGATGATGATAGTAGAAGGGCTGACTACTCCGATGATTCAAAAAGTGAAAATGAAATGCACAATGATCCAGGCAGCGACGATAGTGTGGAAATCCTAGATGTTGAGAGTCCTGTCCCACTTGCTACTATGGAGGCGGATGAGTGGGAAATGTTATACGGTGGTGAAAAAGAACCAGATGCACCCAAAGATGATGTACCTATTCCGAATCAGCCTGGGCAAGATGAGTTGGATGCCAATGATTTAACCCAAGCTCCTTGTGCCGAGCCAACTCAAGAACCTAATGCTGAAAACCTGAATGAAGAGTATAATCTAGAGGCTCAAGACAAACAGAGTGGGGAAACCGATGAAGATGCTAATGCTGAAAACCTGAATGAAGAGTGTAATCTAGAGGCTGAAAACAAACAGAGTGGGGAAACCGATGAAGATGCATTTTCAGAGGATTCTTGGCATGATAACGATTCAGATGAGAATGATTGGCTAGACGATGACAAAAATGAGGAAGTTGTGGGGGACGTGGCTGTTGAGGGTGTCCTTGATGAGGATGAAATGAGAATTTAGAGCATGTCCAAGAAGGTGGCTACTTCTCAGGTGATGATGAAGATGGGATCCCACCAGATGCCCCCTACATAAAGAATGGCAAGTGGTTAGAGTTTGCAAGTGATGGTTCCGTTGCTTTAGAAGTTGGACATTTGTTTACAAATAAGAAGCATTTTTTGAATGTGATGGAGGAATATTGTTGTGGCTATGGGTTTGAAATGCTGAGACAAAAGAATGAAAGAGAAAGGTTCACCGCTGTACGCAACAACAATGTGGAATGCCCTTGGAGGATACATGCTAGTTTGTTACCAGATGGGATTACATTTCAGATAAAAACACTTCGCCCTGACCACACATGCACAAGGGTTCCGTACAGCAAAGCAGTCACAGTTAGGTGGATTATGGAGCACATAAAAGAAGATGTTAAGGCTAATAGGGACATTCCTATTAGTGCTCTTAAGGTGATTCTTCAGCGGAAAAAGGGTGTTGAAGCACCATACTTTTCACTATATAGAGCAAGGAGGAACATATTGGAGGAGCTAGATGGCAGCCACGATAAATCATTTGCCCATCTCTACCAATATACACAGATTGTGTTAGAAAGGAACCCTGGTAGTATAGTGGACATCCAATATGATCATGCTCCAAATCATCCACGTGTTTTCAAGAGGATGTTTATATGCTACGCAGCACTCAAGGAAGGATTTTCTCTTGGTTGTAGACCATTCCTGGGTGTTGATGGGTGTCATCTTAAAGGACCCTTTGGTGGAGTGCTGCTTAGTGCAATAGCAGTTGATGCAAACAATGGATTTTTTCCATTAGCATTCGCTGTTGTGCAGAGTGAAACAACCGCAACTTGGAAATATTTTTTCCAAAATTTGAAGAAGGTTGCTCCTTACGAAGAGCGGAAGAAATGGATTATAATTTCTGATAGGCAAAAGGTAATTATTGTTAATTTATTGAACTGTAATTTATTATAGCTAAATTAATCATCATTTTTATCATATGTACATGTCTAACATTGTTTGTTGTGTGATTCCTTATTGGCAGGGTGTTGATCCAGCATTAAATAGTGAGCTACCAGAAGTAACAAGAAGAATATGCTGCAGACACCTATATGCAAACTTCAGAAAAGATAATCCCGGGTCAATATTGAAGAAACATTTCTGGGCTGCTGCACATGCATACAACAAGAAGGACTTCGGTGATGCCATAACTGCTATAAAAAACTTTTCGTTACAAGCATACAATTACTTGAGGAACGTTGATGACGATTTGTGGTGCAGACATAAGATGCTATTTTATGTGAAGTCTTCTGAGGTAACTACCAACTTTGTAGAGTCTTTTAACTCTAAGTTGGCTGATTCGAGAGAGAAACCTATTTTGGTGTTGTTGGAGGATATTAGAAGAAAGCTCATGGTCAAATTAGAGAAAAGGAAGGAAGATGTACGGAAGTGGAAAAATAGTATATCACCAGTTGCGAAGAAGCTTATTGACATTAGGGTAAACCAAGGAAGACATCTTGATGTAAGAGCTGGTGGTCACATGAAATTTGAAGTAGGACCTTATGATTTGTATTATGTGGTTGATTTAGTTGAAAGAAGCTGTGATTGCATGACTTGGGTTATATCTGGAATTCCATGTACACATGTCATTGCTGCCATAAGATATCTTAGAAGGGACCCCACTGAATTTGTTCATGATTACTACAGTAAGGATGCGTACATACGTACCTACTCGAAGAGTATTACCCCAATACCTCATGTTTCTATGTGGCCTGAATCTGAGTCAACTGATATGGATCCACCACCCCTTCAGAGGATGCCTGGTAAACCTAAAAAACAAAGAAGGCTAGAAGAAGGAGAGGAGATTCATTTTCATAGGTCTACAGTTGTGCATTGTAGTGTGTGTAAGCAGCCTGGACAAAACAAAAAAGGTTACTTGCATAACAAGAACAGAGCTGGTGGTAAAGGGAAAAATACACCAAAGGCAAAAAAGAAAGATGCTGGAAGTTCTTCTGTAACTAGGTATGTGACTATTCTTTAATGGTAATTGTAGTGCTGTAGCAAAAAAGTCTTCTATAAAGGTTTTTAAAAATGTGTTTCTATCCAACATTGCAGGCTAACAAAAGGATTTGAAAAAGAAAAAAATATCTGAAAAGCGAGCTTAAGATGGAAACATTGATGGTGCGGAGGTAAGTTCTTCCCAAAAGAGAAGGAGAGTTGATGGGGAGGAGTCGACGAGGAACTAACAAATGAACATAGCTAATGAACACAAAGTCTACTTTTGTAGTTTTTTGAGTGCAGTGTAGACTTTAGGAATTAAGAAGCTTTTTTGAGTAATGAAGTGAGTTGTATATTGTTGCTCTACTTTCGTCATTGGTGGTCTGTATCTGTCCATGTTTTTTGAACTTGTACATGGTCGTGAAGTATGTTGGTGCATACTATTGCAGTAAGTATTGTATGACAACCCACTGTTTTTGGAACTTTGATGTAAGATTCATTGGTGGTCTGTATCTGTCCATGTTTTTTGAACTTATACATGGCTGTGAAGTACGTTGGTGCATACTATTGCTGTAATTATTGTATGACAGCCCACTGTTTTTGGAATTTTGATGTAAGATCAAATGATTGGGGTGGTGTAATTGCTTAACAATGCAATAGGTTGGTGAATACACGTTTCATATTTTGGAGAATCCATCATTTTCAGTTGTTGTTGCTATATTGCTATGTTTCTATGGGTTGAAAACTATCACATTCTGTCATGTTAAATTGCTAATGTACTGATATGTTATGCGGCTGTTAAACTGGTATATTGCTGTTGTTAAATCACAGGTATACTGCTATGTTATGCTGCTGTTAAACTGGTATACTGCTGCTGTTAAATCACTGGTATACTTGTAACACCCCAACCAACATTAACACACTTACAATAAACTGCAGCGGAAAAACAACCTCATCACATTACTTAACTCGTTGGTGTTACACGCCGTTAGCCACCCACGTGGCTAACAAGGCTAATACTTACACATTGTACCGGTCTGATGGGCTAAATTCCCGAGCGTCTACACATTACTATCTCTTTCCATTGACACAACAACAACATACACCTTCCAACTATACCGAGTATTTATAACTAATGCCGATAACAATTTCGGTCTTACTACACCCTACTGTATATATACAACATAAACGATTACCCATGTACAACGACTACCCGTCCTACTCTCGAACGGCTTCCAGCACTTCGTACCTGAAATAGGAAAAGAAGAGAAAGGGTGGCCCCCAAGGGGCTCAGCACCTTTGCTGGTATGGTAATCCCGCAGCCCACATGCTACCGGGCCACGCACAACTAATTGTCGTCTTAGCATGCGGTTGATTATATTTAAATCATGCATGTAACAGTAACACACACATAACATTTCGCCTCAATGGGCTCAACAAACGGATAATATATCCTTACTTAATAAGTCACTCATGGTATTCATCATCCCTAGAGTGTTCCTCCTCTAATGGAGCTACTTCCTTAATAGACGACACATACCCTTAAATCGGGTTATCCTTAAACGCCTCTTATCACAACTGGGAATCATATCCATGATCCACACTCCACATTATACAACCTACAACATACACTACATACAACACTTAACAACACTTTGCATGTTTTCACGTGCACAACATAATACCGCAATAGATATTGCATCACAACAAAATACATAACATAACGGAGTGGTTTCTTAGGAACCGACCCAAACATTGTTTATACACTGTGAGCCTAGAGAATATTGCCAGTCTCATGATAAGCTCGTTATACAATACAACAACACTCATTACCGTCCTAATAGTTGGACGAGTAACTTAAGTTAAGGCGGTTCGGGTTTGGAGGCCCGAACACACCACACAAACACATGTTCCCCCTAAACCGATCATAAGTCAGAATAGCTAAGCTTTGGAGTAAGCTAATGGGAGATCATAACCCTGAGGGAAACAACCATAACAGAGAGAAGGGTAAGGCTAAAAAGGATACCCACTCCCAACACGCGCGACCGGCCAAACCGGATTCCTCACTACTGTTAGTACATACTTACTTTAGATATTAGTTAGAACCCCACTATGGATCTATCACACCTACACATCATACAGTATTACAACTGTGTTAGACACACAAGGGAGATCCCTACATTCACATACACATATCACACATTTAACACACACCATAGCCGTGGTTAGTACGTCCCATGGTTCGGGTCGTTTACTCCGAATACCGACTCTCATGTGATCCTAGACTCAGTTAACTAAGGTTAACACTGCCGAGGTTAAATGGTATCGGAGTTGAACACGCCACATATATGAATTACTGTAAACTCATTACATGTTTTATCTTACAATGTGGCAACATACAGAAAAACACATTGGCCACCCGGTGTATCCGTAGGACACAGGTTGCAAGAAACCATACCTGTCACCGGAGTCCACTTTACCACGTCCACTTATGTTCCTCGGCGATTCTCGACAACTGTTAACATCACTGTGTTTTTATTAACATTGGGGTTTGCTTGATTATTTAATGTCTAATGCTTAACTTTCCCCGTTAACTTAGTTACATAACTTTATATTTTAACTTGTTTTACTTTCACATTTTATTACAACCTTTCACCCACTTATTTACCATTAAACTCACCCCTCATGTCCTTAACAACCTTATAACATCATTACCTATCAATCCCCATCATTACACATTTCTATACCTTAAAACAACAATTTTGGTCCATACAGTGCCTTGTCCGAACTTGTGTCCGAACTTCCAAGTTCGGACGCAAGCCGCGACCTAATACTGAACCTATACACACGTCCGAACTTGTGTCCGGACTTCCCAAGTTCGGACACAGTTCGAGAGTAATTCCTAGATTGAAACAGTGACGTCCGAACTTGTGTCCGGACTTCCCAATTCGGACACAGTTCGAGAGAGAAAATCCTTTACCCAACAGAGCCTGTCCGAACTTCCATGTCCGGACGGAAGTTCGGACACGGCAAAATGCTCAACTTCTACACCTTTAAACACTTAGCCAATTCCTCCAAACTTCTCCTAAAGTCTCATAATGCTTCCTACACATTGGGCACATCAAACACACCTTTAGCCATGTGCTAACTCTTTAATCACTCACCAAAACCATCTTATCATTCACAAGTTTCTTACAAAATTCCTAACACTTAGGATGTTTTCTCCTTAAGATTTCTAAGTGGTAGTTCACCCAATAATGACCACTACACCAAGGTGTTTCCTCTACACCTTAACATCATCTCTCAACTCCTTTTCTTACTAACTAAATCTCCCTGTTACAACTCCTTGAATTCTTTTCTCTAAACCTTACTTAAACATCATTCTCCTTATTCACAACATCACCCAAACCTTAAACAACTTCTTCAAGACTTTTCAATACACTCTCAAACACACATTGAATTCCTAGAACTTCCAAGATACACCTAAATCCTTGCATCACTCTAAATCACCTTAACACATGTTTTTCTTCTCAAGTAAACATTTATTCACCTATAACACTTCCTAGTTCACCAAAACCACTTAAAACACTTAGAACTTCTCACACATTTTCCCAATTTGGCCATAGCTTCTCTTGTATATACCACATCCAAACACTTAGGTTTTTACCTTATTCCATTCAACACCCTAAATCCATCAAACACATTTTTATACACAAACTTCACACATTAAGCACTACATCACAATATAGTGCATAACTTAAATTGCTTGGCACTTAGGCCCTTAAATAACATGGCTCTTAGGCCCTTAAATTGCATAAACCTTAAACACTGAATTTCCCACATAATAATGCCTTTGACCTGCAATACACCCCAACACATATTCCTTTAATAAACTCCTTGAGAGCATTTTACTAGCTCATTCACCATTGGCTCCTTAGGTATTTATTAGCAAATCAAGCTCACTTTCCTAAAGCATTTAACTACATTGAGATACTTTTTACCTCTTTCCTCACACATTTCTTTCTTGTTTCCTTGTAAAACCGGTAGGGCATTTGGTCCCTTTTCAACTATTAAACATTATACAAACAATAGAATGAGTATTCAAGCATTATGCTTCACCTCATTGTAAACCCTAGTTACACATATTGTTTTAACACATTAAGGTAATTGTTTTACCTTGGAATTGGAAGAGGACTTGAATAAGTATCAGAGAGGACTCCTCCTAGCCCTTGGAAGATTCAAATGAAGCTAAAACAAGCAAGATAAATACACCATGGTGAGGTGAATTTTCGGACAACACAAAACATGAAGGAAACTTGATTTTTCTTTGAGTTTCCTTACCTTGAAGCAAAGGAGAACAAGAATATGTGAAATGGGCTCAAGCTCCTTCAATGGTGAATCTCCATGGCACCAAAATTGAGTTCTTGAAGATTTAAAAAGAGGGAAGTGTAGAGCTTGACCTAACTAAGACAAATATGGTCTTGGAATTTGATTTGGCCAAGGGAGCTAGAAGATACAAGTGGTCAAAGCTTGAAGATGGTATATGTGCTGTAGCACAACCGAGAGAGAGCATGGAGGGAGGTTGAAGACGTTGGAAGTGAAGGGAAATGAGAGAATGAAGATAACACTTGCTTTTGGAGATATTTAAGCTAAAAGCAAATAGTACTTTTGCTTTGTCATTACTTAACTTACTTATTTGTTCAAATGTGGTGAGTCACACATGAAAAACCGGCCCCCATCTTTACCTAGGGGTATAATAGTCTTTGATGACTCATTTATTACTTATAACATTATATGTTACAAACTAACTTATAAAAGTTACTATTCACAAACTAAGGCACATAGAAGTGAAATTTTTGATTTCCCATTAATATATACTTCCAATGTGATACTAATAGTACACATGTTAATTAAAGAGTAATGATGGACATTTAGCCATTCAAAACTCATTTACAAGACAATTTTTCAAAACGTGCTTTAAGACTCCTTAAAGCACATTTTGCGTTTTAACTTGTTTTCAAGCTTGGTTTTCTTTAGTAATTGATTTAATATGTTCATTACATATAAGTAAGGTATAGGTATGACCATTAGGTCTTATACAAATTTATTCCAAGCTTAGAGCACATTTTGCTCTTATTGACTTTAAGGTATTTCCTTGTGTTTTGTTTGGTTTCATTGTCTACCAAGGTTTCCTAAGGACTTATTAGCCTTATAAATCATAATTAAATGTTATCAAGTCTTGGTAGGCTCTTTGGGTCCTAACCAAGTTCACTAATAGCTTAGAGCATGTTTTTGCTCAAACTGTGTCTTAATGCTTTTTGCATTCATTATGGTTTAAATTGTCCACTGATGTTTCTAAGGCACTTTTTAGCCTTTATATAACTAGTTTGCTATTTAAACCACATATCAGGTTTGGGTATTTAATCTACCCCCTTAAAAGAACTTCGTCCTCGAATTCATACTTTCCACACATCATTAGATTAGAACACAGGAATCACTTGGAAATAAACTTCCATAACCAACACACTTTACATCACAACCTCGGACTTAATGGTCCGGGCAACACATTCACATCCACACATAACATAACATATCCACATGATAACCTCGGACTCTATGGTCCGGGTATCTTAACAACACTTACACATACATAACACCCCTTTGACTCACTGGTCTTGGGTAACATAACACATTTGGACACATAGGTCCCGATAACATAACAGTCTTTAGACACATAGTCTATGTAACACACACATTTAACTCATAGGTCTTAATAGCATACACTTTTAGAACTCGAGGTCAAATAACATCTATTACACATACCAAACAACATGTCACAGCACGTATAACAATCAAAATGTCCTTTTACATACACACTGTGATCCCGCAGAACCCGGTCGCGATGGACACCTTCCGTCCCCGTGTCCTTGGGATCAAAAAAAACAATCACTTAAGTTTAAAATTTCCTTGTGAGGGTTAAGTAAGAAGACTTTAATTATGTAAAGTATCCATCACGTTTTTAAATACCAATTTAAAATCCTTTTGAAACACAACACACAACCCAAGTCCACTTAAGCTCGTTTGCTTCTTTTCTTAGCGTAATTATTTGTGACCACTTATAGGGAGTTTCAAGAGTCATCCACCCTGATGTGATCAGCATCAATGTTGAACTATCCCTCCACTCCAATTTGGTGTTCGGCTTCCCTTGATCACATTCAAATCAAGTTCCCCTCCCACTTCATTTTCAAGCATCAGTAAATCACTCATTTCCAATTTTCTATCTTTTAAAATCATTCTAATCTGATCATACATCTCCAAGGATAGAACTTCGTCTAGTTATTCCCATACACTTTTAACTCCTGTTGCCTATGGAATCTTATTCTCATTAGGTTTATATTGTCTCATACCCTTTCTTGATCACTATATAGTATATATATCACATATATTTTATCAAAAATACACACAACATTTTCACATTTATACCTGTCGGGGTTTATTTCCCCCGGGAGTTTCTCTACTCCCACACTTGTACTATCACACACAACTGTTAACAAACACACACACTTATCACAATGGTATTCGCATCTTCTGTGCGCAATTACCTCAATTAAACCATGAATGAATGTGTATGTTTACGTAACCACCACACCAATCATCAAAACAATAATATAATTTTTGTGCTCTGCACATTAAATCACATACACTACGTACACTTGTATGGTAATATACACTAGTGGTTTTGCGCTCTACCCCCCCTTAAAAGGGATTACGCCCACGTATCAATCACTAAGCATTGGCTTAAATGTTCTGCCGTCGTGAAGTGTTTTTAAACTTCCACGCGGCCTATTACACAATGGATTCTGATTAGAGGATCTTAACCATATTGGCGGTTTAGTTCCTAAACCAAGATTCTCATTGGAGTTTGTTTAAACTCTTAGTTGGTTTCGATTTCTGGCCTGTTAGGCTTCTAGGCGTTAATAATTAGCCATTACTCATGTTCACCATGTACATTCAAACACTTGAATCACTGGCTCACTAGTTTCTGCTGCGAACCTCTAATAACTGTAAGCTTAATTGCTCCCTTTTGTTATTCTTACTGTATTGTACATCCCCAATTGCCACCTTCATCATGGTAACAATGGTTTCTCAACCGACGCGTGGTATCTCTTACCGTTAGCAAATTCGGTGAGTTATACACTTTCAATTTACTGTTATACCACTATGTATTTCACAATGATCGACTTGTTCCCTTCCGACTTACTGTCGGTTGAGATTGAGCTACTACCTAGTGTGTAGTGCTCTCTCAGCTATTTCCACCAACATTTGGGGTATATTCCATACCGATATTTGACAGTTAGTGCTACTGTAGTCCTTACTGTTAATCATGTCTCCACATTTGGTTTTGTACAAGTACTCCTTTATTGGTGCGGTCTTGCATTCCTATGCATCGGCCTTTATAACATTATTCCTCCACAATTAACATGTTTCCAATTCCTAGCTATCCCACTCGATCATTACTGCGCAAGTGCAATACCAAAACACTCAGTCATACGAGTGCAGAGGCGTAAACTCTTGACAGTAAATCCCTTATGTGATTGCAGTAGGAATTCACACTGAGTTCCTTATCACATAGTACCGACCATTGGCTTATTGCCCAGTCTGTGGTGTCATCACTTGCTTGCTGTTCCCTGAGTTTAACTCATAACTGGTCTTCTGTTACATTATCGTTTAACAACATTTATCAACGGTCAGCTGTTGCGCACCGTGCTCTTATTCCTTGTATAACATCAGCTTATATCGTATCTGCTGTCACCTCAACTTCCACACATAAACTTACATCATTTGTATTATGGTTCATCACTCATTTGGATGACTACTGAATGCTCCTTGAGCATCGATAATTCGAGTCACACAGCTGCATTATTCAGCTCGGTGTTTTCACTTTATACACGTACTACTAAACTCACTACTCCCAATAATATAACATTGTCCATCCTTAACATATTTCTGAACTTGATTCACATAACTACCCGCTCCTGCGGTCTCACAATATCGAGAGGTATCCCCACTCTTAATGCAGTGGTTCGTTTACCACTCTATTCACTTATATCACATAAACTTCTAACCATCAATCGAATTTATATCATATCTTGCTTATGGCTCATAAGCCTTATTTGCCTTGAGCTGGGCTCATTGTAGGCTGTCCACACGCACGTACTTTTCTGTACAACATTATGTGGTTTGGATGTTATATTGAGCTCCATGACAAGGTCGTTGCATTCCGTTTCCTTTCATGGGATGCCCCCTTAGGATTGTCAGTCCGTCTCCTGACAACTTATGTCTGAACTGGGTGTTAATTCAACCCTTGTGTTTCTGTCATGCATTTCGTTCAACAAGTGTTGATGCGAACACCCCTCAAGGATTGCTCCTGGGTGTTGCTACGTTATGCTTTACATTTGTTTCACACTTATTGGTATATTCCATTAGCCACGCCTTTTGCGTTCTTAACTGGCTTATTATCTCCTTCTATGAAGATCAACATTTCCTGGTAGTGTAGGTACTCATTCTGGGAGTTTCATCCGTTCTTTGCACATTAATGTGTCCACATTAGGCATCTGCCTTGCCATGAATAGGCTGGGTCTCCGTTCCAGCTATCATGTTTATCCCTGAGGATCCTTAAGATATATACGATGTCTTTACATCACAGTCAGTGCTCTTCGCCCTTCCTGACTCTCAAAACATTTCCTTGAAATGAATTCACTGACTCTTTAGTCTAGTTAGCTTAACTGAGTTCCTTAGCTTCAACTATTCCTTGTAATCCTTAGCTCTTGTTTGATTTATACTGCTGACCGTAGACGGAGTCGACTACTTCCCGTGTTCTGGACTCTACTCATATACATATATGGGGTATATACTGATACATTGCTACTTACCCAACTAACCCATAAGTAGGTCTGTCAGGCCCACAAGCTCCTATCGAGTGCGGTCGTCCCACAACACAGTTGGTACAACTCTAGTGTCCGTCACACGCCTAGGTGAAGTATTCTGTTGTCAACTCCCTTATATTGTCCCGTGACAATATTCATTCCTTGCTTCCCGAACTTAATCGAGGGAAAGTTTATCCCTGTCGTATCTTATCATCTGGCCTTGGTTTTACTGGTTTGGTTTAAAAGAAGGTTGGAAAGAAGTGTTGGTTGAAAGAAATCTGGTTTTGAAAAGAAAAGGGTTTGAATAAATCTGGGTTTGAAAGAAAATTTTCATGGTTTCACAACATCTTCTTACCTTAACCATGTCTAGCTTCTTGCTGACTGGTGTACTTACAGTTACAGAGGTTAGGCTATCAAGCCCTTCCATGGTTACAATGATCTCACTTAACTTCATGGTACTTTACTAAGTACTTGTAGTGGTTATAAATTTCTCGAACAGCCCTGTTATAGCAGCACTTGTTATTGGCAAGTGCGCCATGCTAATTGGCTATCGGTTTAACACATACTGGTTATGGTATTGTTCTTACCCATACTGTCAACAGTGGCCTTGTTGGCCCTCGCTGATCTCTACTGCCTTGATATAACTCTTCTAGGTGACTTCTCACTGTCCTCATATGATAATCATTAACTAGGGTGTTTCCCATTCTGGGAGACCCCTTTGTCTTAGTATTGTATTCTCTTTGTAGCCCGTTCCACGTATTTGTCGCGGTTACTGAGACTTGTCTCTTGTTTGGGCACTACGTTGTAGTTCCTTTGTCGGTTGGTATACCGTTGGTGTATTGTTTTCAATTGTGGTCCCGTAGACACTTGTCTCGGGTTTCATTAATCCACTTCTTGCCTGTTGCACGGTTGGTGCGTTGCAAGTTGGTCATTCTCGACTGCTTAGCATGTCGACCAAGGTTGCCGGAAATTCTATTCCTCTATACACAAGATCCTTTATTCTTTGCTATGGAATGCGGTTAACATCATTCAGATGGAGACCGTCTCCGGGATTCCCAGTTTTCGGGATCTACCGTATGACAGGCTCTCCGTACCCTAAAGGTATATAATAACAGCCAGATCGGGTATTCCCGAGTAAGAGAGGACTTCCATCTCTCTGGCGTTCTTTCCCAAGTTATCAAACAGGGATTGTGGAGGGTGGGATGGATATTGTAGGTTTCCAGTAGTCACTGGTAGTTCCTAACTAGCGTATCTCTCACGCTATCACTCAACCCTTAACCCAAAGTACTAAAATCCTAACTCGGTACTTCCTAAGCTCGGTAATTCAGTCATCAGAGCGATACTTCGCTCTGATACCACTTTTTGTAACACCCAACCAACATTAACACTTACAATAAACTGCAGCGGAAAAACAACCTCATCACATTACTTAACTCGTTGGTGTTACACGCCGTTAGCCACCCACGTGGCTAACAAGGCTAATACTTACACATTGTACCGGTCTGATGGGCTAAATTCCCGAGCGTCTACACATTACTATCTCTTTCCATGACACAACAACAACATACACCTTCCAACTATACCGAGTATTTATAACTAATGCCGATAACAATTTCGGTCTTACTACACCTACTGTATATATACAACATAAACGATTACCCATGTACAACGACTACCCCGTCCTACTCTCGAACGGCTTCCAGCACTTCGTACCTGAAATAGGAAAAGAAGAGAAAGGGTGGCCCCCAAGGGGCTCAGCACCTTTGCTGGTATGGTAATCCCGCAGCCCACATACTAACCACCGGGCCACGCACAACTAATTGTCGTCTTAGCATGCGGTTGATTATATTTAAATCATGCATGTAACAGTAAACACACAACACATAACATTTCGCCTCAATGGGCTCAACAAACGGATAATATATCCTTACTTAATAAGTCACTCATGGTATTCATCATCCCTAAGTGTTCCTCCTCTAATGGAGCTACTTCCTTAATAGACGACACATACCCTTAAATCGGGTTATCCTTAAACCCTCTTATCACAAACTGGGAATCATATCCATGATCCACACACTCCACATTATACAACCTACAACATACACTACATACAACACTTAACAACACTTTGCACGTTTTCACGTGCACAACATAATACCGCAATAGATATTGCATCACAACAAAAAATACATAACATAACGGGAGTGGTTCTCTTAGGAACCGACCCAAACATTGTTTATACACTGGTGAGCCTAGAGAATATTGCCAGTCTCATGATAAGCTCGTTATACAATAACAACAACACTCATTACCGTCCTAATAGTTGGACGAGTAACTTAAGTTAAGGCGGTTCGGGTTTGGAGGCCCGAACACACCACACAAACACATGTTCCCCTAAACCGATCATAAGTCAGAATAGCTAAGCTTTGGAGTAAGCTAATGGGAGATCATAACCCGTGAGGGAAACAACCATAACAGAGAGAAGGGTAAGGCTAAAAAGGATACCCACTCCCAAACAACGCGCGACCGGCCAAACCGGATTCCTCACTACTGTTAGTACATACTTACTTTAGATATTAGTTAGAACCCCACTATGGATCTATCACACCTACACATCATACAGTATTACAACTGTGTTAGACACACAAGGGAGATCCCTACATTCACATACACATATCACACATTTAACACACGCATAGCCGTGGTTAGTACGTCCCATGGTTCGGGTCGTTTACACTCCGAATACCGAACTCTCATGTGATCCTAGACTCAGTTAACTAAGGTTAACACTGCCGAGGTTAAATGGTATCGGAGTTGAACACGCCACATATATGAATTACTGTAAACTCATTACATGTTTTTATCTTACAATGTGGCAAACATACAGAAAACACATTGGCATACAAGCCGGTGTAATCCGGTAGGACACAGGTTGCAAGAAAACCATACCTGTCACCGGAGTCCACTTTACCACGTCCACTTATGTTCCTCGAGCGATTCTCGAACAACTGTTAACATCACATGTGTTTTTATTAACATTGGGGTTTGCTTGATTATTTAATGTCTAATGCTTAACTTTCCCCGTTAACTTAGTTACATAACTTTATATTTAACTTGTTTTACTTTCACATTTTATTACAACCTTTCACCCACTTATTTACCATTAAAACTCACCCCTCATGTCCTTAACAACCTTATAACATCATTACCTATCAATCCCCATCATTACACATCATTTCTATACCTTAAAACAACAATTTTGGTCCATACAGTGCCTTGTCCGAACTTGTGTCCGAACTTCCAAGTTCGGACGCAAGCCGCGACCTAATACTGAAACCTATACACACGTCCGAACTTGTGTCCGGACTTCCCAAGTTCGGACACAGTTCGAGAGTAATTCCTAGATTGAAACAGTGACGTCCGAACTTGTGTCCGGACTTCCCAAGTTCGGACACAGTTCGAGAATGAGAAAATCCTTTACCCAACAGAGCCTGTCCGAACTTCCATGTCCGGACGGAAGTTCGGACACGGCAAAATGCTCAACTTCTACACCTTTAAACACTTAGCCAAATTCCTCCAAACTTCTCCTAAAGTCTCATAATGCTTCCTAACACCATTGGGCACATCAAACACACCTTTAGCCATGTGCTAAACTCTTTAAATCACTCACCAAAACCATCTTATCATTCACAAGTTTCTTACAAAATTCCTAACACTTAGGATGTTTTCTCCTTAAGATTTCTAAGTGGTAGTTCACCCAATAATGACCACTACACCAAGGTGTTTCCTCTACACCTTAACATCATCTCTCAACTCCTTTTCTTACTAACTAAATCTCCCTGTTACAACTCCTTGAATTCTTTTCTCTAAACCTTACTTAAACATCATTCTCCTTATTCATCAACATCACCCAAACCTTAAACAACTTCTTCAGACTTTTCAATACACTCTCAAACACACATTGAATTCCTAGAACTTCCAAGATAACACCTAAATCCTTGCATCACTCTAAATCACCTTAACACATGTTTTCTTCTCAAGTAAACATTTATTCACCTATAACACTTCCTAGTTCACCAAAACCACTTAAAACACTTAGAACTTCTCACACATTTTTCCCAAATTTGGCCATAGCTTCTCTTGTATATACTCACATCCAAACACTTAGGTTTTTACCTTATTCCATTCAACACACCTAAAATCCATCAAACACATTTTTATACACAAACTTCACACATTAAGCACTACATCACAATATAGTGCATAACTTAAATTGCTTGGCACTTAGGCCCTTAAATAACATGGCTCTTAGGCCCTTAAATTGCATAAACCTTAAACACTGAATTTCCCACATAATAATGCCTTTGACCTGCAAATACACCCAACAATACATATTCCTTTAATAAACTCCTTGAGAGCATTTTACTAGCTCATTCACCATTGGCTCCTTAGGTATTTATTAAGCAAATCAAGCTCACTTTCCTAAAGCATTTAAACTACATTGAGATAGCTTGTTTACCTCTTTTCCTCACACATTTCTTTCTTGTTTCCTTGTAAAACCGGTAGGGCATTTGGTCCCTTTTCAACTATTAAACATTATACAAACAATAGAATGAGTATTCAAGCATTATGCTTCACCTCATTGTAAACCCTAGTTACACATATTGTTTTAACACATTAAGGTAATTGTTTTACCTTGGAATTGGAAGAGGACTTGAATAAGTATCAAGAGAGGACTCCTCCTAGCCCTTGGAAGATTCAAATGAAGCTAAAACAAGCAAGATAAATACACCATGGTGAGGTGAATTTTCGGACAACACAAAATGAAGGAAACTTGATTTTTCTTTGAGTTTCCTTACCTTGAAGCAAAGGAGAACAAGAATATGTGAAAAGATGGGCTCAAGCTCCTTCAATGGTGAATCTCCATGGCACCAAAATTGAGTTCTTGAAGATTTAAAAAGAGGGAAGTGTAGAGCTTGACCTAACTAAGACAAATATGGTCTTGGAATTTGATTTGGCCAAGGGAGCTAGAAGATACAAGTGGTCAAAGCTTGAAGATGGTATATGTGCTGTAGCACAACCGAGAGAGAGCATGGAGGGAGGTTGAAGACGTTGGAAGTGAAGGGAAAAGAGAGAATGAAGATAACACTTGCTTTTGGAGATATTTAAGCTAAAAGCAAATAGTACTTTTGCTTTGTCATTACTTAACTTACTTATTTGTTCAAATGTGGTGAGTCACACATGAAAAACTGGCCCCATCTTTCCTAGGGGTATAATAGTCTTTGATGACTCATTTAATTACTTATAACATTATATGTTACAAACTAACTTATAAAAGTTACTATTCACTAAGGCACATAGAAGTGAAATTTTTGATTTCCCATTAATAGACTTCCAAATGTGATACTATATAGTACACATGTTAATTAAAGAGTAATGATGGACATTTAGCCATTCAAAACTCATTTACAAGACAATTTTTCAAAAACGTGCTTTAAGACTCCTTAAAGCACATTTTGCGTTTTAACTTGTTTTCAAGCTTGGTTTTCTTTAGTAATCGATTTAATATGTTCATTAACATATAAATAAGGTATAGGTATGACCATTAGGTCTTATACAAATTTATTCCAAGCTTAGAGCACATTTTGCTCTTATTGACTTTAAGGTATTTCCTTGTGTTTTGTTTGGTTTCATTGTCTACCAAGGTTTCCTAAGGACTTAATTAGCCTTATAAAATCATAATTAAATGTTATCAAGTCTTGGTAGGCTCTTTGGGTCCTAACCAAGTTCACTCATAGCTTAGAGCATGTTTTTGCTCAAACTGTGTCTTAATGCTTTATTGCATTCATTATGGTTTAAATTGTCCACTGATGTTTCTAAGGCACTTTTTAGCCTTTATATAACATAGTTTTCTATTTAAACCACATATCAAGGTTTGGGGTATTTCAATACTGCTATGTTATACTGCTGTTAAACTAGTATACTGCTGCTGTTAAATAACTGGTATACTGCTATGTTATGCTGCTGTTAAACTGCTTACATTATGCTGTTTTTCTGTTGTTAAGTTGTTATTCTAAGTTGTTAAATTGCTAATGTACTGCTATTTTTTTTGCTGTTAAGTTGCAACTATACTGCTGCTGTTATGTTGCTAATGTACTGCTATTCTTCACAAACTCCACGTTCTGATGAATATGGTTCTGTCGATAGAATTCAGCCACTGTTTTCTTCCTCTCACTTTCTGCATCGTAATCTGGGAATGAATTGCCAAATGCGTTGGTTCGCAGGTGAAGCTGTAGTTGTTGCTTATACTACTATGGTTCGCCGCTTTCTTCTCTGTTCCATGACAATTAGTTCAAGAATAAATTATCAAGATTATGTTGTTGTTAAACTGCTGATATACTGCTGTTGCAGTTATGTTGTTGTTATGCTGCTGCTATTGAACTGGTGCTATTACACGAATAAAAACCAGCACACTGAAGCTAATTACCACTTACTAGAATCACTTGCATCATTTGCATGACAGTCACTGATAAGCAGCAATTAATTTGACTGAGCATATAGAGCAAAGCAGGTAGAAGCAATCTTAATTTAAGCAAGAGATTTCTGCCAAAAAACATCAACATCCTTTCAAAATAAAATCTGATCACACTTTAATCATTATAATACAGTACAACAGCAGCATCTTGTTTATACCATGTCTACACCACAGGAAACTACCCTAACTCAACGCTAAACATAGGAAACTACACAAAAACATATCCGACACTAAGACAACTAAAACATCTCCATAACAACACTACAACAACTCTATTTAGGTTGCTTTTACAAACAACACTACAAGAGCTCCAATAACAACATAGGAAAGAACTAAAAGCTTATACATTTCACTCTTCAAAACGATTGCTTCTTTGAGGACAACGGTTCTCATCTCATTCAACCTCTCTTTCAACTCTTTGATCTCCTCTTTAAGTATCATATTCTCATAGTTGGCATCAGCCTGGTTCACCTCCTCACCATACAAATCTACTCTCAACAGGTGCAGGTTGTGTTCCACCTCATACCACCATTTGAAGAAGCGGCATGTATCACACCGGTAGAACAACTTTTGACCGTTTTCAGCAGTGTTAGCAATCAAAACCTTGGAATTCTTATTGCATTTACATTTGACATTGACAAAAATGAACTTGCTCAAACTGACTGAATTCTTTGAGGATGACATGTTTATGGTCACAACCTATGAATCAACCAACATTATACTACAGTAAAATTTGGGTTGAAGTACCAACAAAAATGATAATGCTATAAATTTAAGCTTCTGTTTCATATAATGGGAACAACCAGATAGTATTAGTATTAAAATCTGAAGTTAATGAATAAGTACCAATAAGACCGATAAAGCAATAAATCTAAAGCTTTTGCTTCATATAATGCAAGCCCCCAGACAGTATTACCAATAAAACGAATAAGTACTTGTAAAATCTGAAATAGGGTTTAGAAGTATTAGTATAACAACACACATTTTGATGTTTAAGCATCTGCAACTGAAACACCGACAAAGAGGAACCGTCTTAAGCGCTCGAGGATGAAGCGGACAATACAACTCCAACTGTGAAAGACGAGAACTAATACCTGGAAGAAGCTTGAGGATGAAGCGGACAGATTGTGCAGACTTGCGTGATTTAGGGCTTTCGATTTAGGTCACCGGAATTGGCAGAAATTGCCTGTCATCAGTAGTACGCAGAGGAGTTGATGCCGAAATTGGAGAGTCCTGTCGTGCGTGTCGGGAGTGAAATTTTGTACAGAGAGAGTGAAGCGTCGATAATGAGGGTGAGTTAGCAGGGGTTAGGGTTCATTCACGGTTTTAAAAATTGGGGGTGGATGTCACAAGGGTGATTAGGCGTTTGTTTTTCCACGTCGATCTTTTTTTTTAAAAAAAATTACATGTCAGCAAGTATTAACATCTGGATGACGGAGTTAGACTTCGGGGTCTCAAAGTCAAACTCAGGGGGGTTGCTAATAATTATTAAAAACATAAGGGGGTTACTAGTAATATCCTAAAACCTCAAGGGGGTTGTCAGTAATTTACTCAAACACTTAAAACACAAAAAACGCACATTAAATGAGTATAGGAGGTATATGACCTCGGTTAGGGTCCGATATGGATTCCTAAGGCCTAATTATGCCTAATTAGTATGTGGGAATGATTCCCGAAGAAAACGGATCCAAATAATGGATTAAAACGCTAATGAAGCTTTAAAGCACGTTTTTCGAGAAAACCCAAAAACATGACTTTAAGTGGTCAAACAGACCCGTAAAAATTATAGTTGACTATATAACTATAATTAAGTATTAATGAAAGCTTAAGAACCATTAAAAATAAAGAAACAAGAAAAAATCCGGAAAACGGGCCCGGTTAGTGAATAGTGCCAAACCGGGTAAATTAACGAGCACTTTCTGTAAAAGACAAAAAACGCTCCAGCTTATATGCATAGTGGGGGCCAGTTTCTAGCAAATAAATCAGCCTCTCCTCTCTAGTAATAATAAGCTAACTAATAAAAGAAAAGAATAGTCAAAAAGTAAATAGTGTAAAGTTGACTTATACCCCACTTTTACCCTCTCTCTCATCCTACTCTTATTTCCTTCCACCTCTCTACCGTATCCTCTCCCCCAAGCCAGCTCTCTTCTTCCTCTCTTCTGCTGGTACGTAAATGGAGTTCCCTTCAATGGCTCCTTCATCTTCTTCTTCAAGTACAAGCTCCAATAAAGCTCCGAATTAAAAACCGAGCATTGATTCTTGCTCCTCTCACCAAGACATATCTCCATCACTTTTCAAAATTCAAAAAGGAATAAGTTCATCTCCATGGGTTTTTCCCATTTCAAGAGTGGTATTCCTTTACCGTACGCGAGTACAATGGGCTTCGGATTTTCTATCCAGCTCTTTTGAATTCTACATACATATTGTTGTGTATTATAGTGATCATTCATTGGGTTCCTCCGACTTATTGTCAGCTGAAGTTAAGCCACTACTTAGTTGTAGTGCTTCCTCTGTTATCAGTGGTTTCTGAATTATGCCCACTAAACTGGTTTTGTACAAGTGTTCTTTACTTGTGCGACCTTGCATTATCTATGCATCGGTCCTTATGACCTTCTTATGCCTCCTTTTTCTTCTTATTCCGATGGAATTCACATCTTGTGGTTGTTGGTGTGTTCCACACCCTTCGTGCCTCTTTGGCCTTAGGCAGCACGTTTGTTTCTAAGAATTTACCACGATTGACATTTCACGTATTCCTAGCTATCCCACCAGATCATTAATTGCACAAGTGTAATACCAAAACACTCAGTCCCACAGAGTGCAGAGGCGTAAACCCTTGGCAGTAAATCTCTTATGCGATTGCAACAGGAATGAACATTGCTTCCTTGTCTGTTACTTTATCATTTGGTGCAGAATCCTGGCTTGTTGCCCGGTCTGTCTACCATCTTATTCCTCAACTCAATTTCATTGTGTGATTTATTCACTGTATTGGTCGCTTGTTGTGCACCATGTTCGTATTTATTTACGACTTGGTTTCCATGGCGTCCGCTATTGCATTAGCTTCTGCTCATGTATTTTCACCATCTTTACCATTTATATAATGGTTCGCCATTCATTTGGCTGTTTACTGAACATACTATACTTGTGCTCCTGTGCGCCTTGAGCGTTATTGGTTTTCCACTTCACATTTCCACATACGGTATTTCTTCCTAACCGATTACTCCTCGGTTTTCAATAATTGCTATCGAAGCTTATTTCACATTGCTTGGCCATAATTGTATGCTCAAGCTTCACTACATTAGTAGTTCTGAAAGAGATGTATTATCAGATACTCATTAATGGTATCCCCTAGTTTGGAATCTATATGTTCACCGCTCTCGCGGTCCCACATTAAGGAGGGGTATCCTTGCTCGTTGGTTATTAAGCCCTTTACTGGTGCCCTTCTTGACCACTCTCCATATGGTTCACAATGGGTTTTGCAACCATTGAATTATGTATTGTAATAGTTTCATGGCATCCTAGCCACGTTGCCTCGAGCATTGCTCACCTTAGGCTATTCACAAGCATTGCTTCTCCTTATACCATCACTGGGTTGGAGGTGATACTGGGCTCCATGATAAAATCGTCGCATCACGCTTCCGTTTATTGGAGTCCCTTTAAGTATCTTGGTATTGATCGGTACCATTTACTTATTTAGGGTATCCCTTGTCAAGTGGGATCCCTTCGGTGTTCTAACCGAGTGTTCGTTCCAGCTCTTGTGATTTTATCACGCTTCCGACACCCTTCAAGGATTGCTCCTGGGTGTTGTTAAGTGATGCCATGACATTTGGCTATCATTTATGATAATATTCGGTTCACTCCGCATTGCGGTTCTGGATCTCAAATTATCCCGTTTAGGGTTATAACGTCTCCCGTCCTTAGGGTAGACCATGAATGCTTCTCTTATGTTTTTAATCGGGTTGATATTCTCTTTGGTGATGAATGGTATTTTCCGGTTCCTTAGATGATCCCTCTGGGTATTTCATCTTGTCTATTGAACATTAGAGTGTTCGTGTTAGGCATTGCCTTACCGGGTTTAGACTGGGTATTCATCCCGGCTATCCCATATTTGCTATTTCTTGAGACATATCCAATGTCTTTACTCAATTGTTAGTGCTTCTCGCACTTCTTAACTCCTGGTTGTTCTCCTGGAGTGAGTTCTTGACTCCTTAGCTTGTAAGCTTATCTGAGTTCCTTTCGATTGTTCGAGGTGTCCAACTGTTTCGGTTTGAATTTACTTATGGTCCGTAGGACGGATTCGACTACTTCCCGTGTTTCGTACACTACATGTATACATACGTGGGGTACCTTATTGGTACGTTACCACTTACCCGACTAACTCATAAATGGTCTGTCAGGCCCGCAAGCTCCTTCGGAGGGCGGTCGTCCCACATCCCGTATTTGGGTACACTTGTAGTGCTTGTCACACGCCTAGGTGAAGTATTCTATTGTCAACACCTCTTGTATCATTTTATGATACTCACCGTGATTCTTCTGGTTTTGTTTTAAAAATCTGTGGTTTAAAAGAAGGTTTGTGATTTTGATAGAAAAGTTTGAGTTTGAATTGAAATCTTGGGTTGAAAGAAAATCTTCATGGCGTTGCCATGTCTGAGGTCTTGACCAAGTCCAGCTTCTCGCTGACTGGTATATTCTTTTGAGGTGATGGTCGGGCCGTTAGGCCTTTCCAAGGTTTCGTCGTTTCAAATTCTTAGAATTGGTGATCCTATATTTGCTTCCATCTTTATGGTGGTACTTTAGTAGGTACGGGTTGGTCATTAAAGTTTCCAACTGTCTTGCCTCTTCTGCACTTGCCTTGGGCAAGTGCGCGGGTAGGTTGTTTTTCGGTTAACGTACACCGGTTACGGTATCGTTCCCATCCAAATTTGGTGGTCTTATTAGATCTTCCTTTGATCTTTTGACCTTGGTGATTACTCTCCTGAGTCGTCTCTCAATGCTCTTGACATGGTTGTCGTCAATCCAGGTGTCTCACACCTTCACTGTGGTTACCGAGACTTGACTTATCCTTAGGAACCACGTGGTAGTCCCATCGGTGTATGCTTATGAATACTTTCATAGTTATCTGAACTATGTCGTTTGGTTATTACGGCCTCTTGGCGTGTAGGTTTGGTGTTAACCCAACCTCGACTAATTCCTTAGTCGGTTTGTATACCGCTATTGGTATTATCATACATTACCGTCCGTAGACTCTCTTGTCTCGGGTTTGTTACTCTATCTTCCTCGCTTCATTGCACAATTGTGCTTTCCTTCTTGCCGGCTGTGCATGGTTCTTGCGACTGCGAAGCATGTCGCCCCGTGGTGCCGTAACTTTCATTATCCAATATTTAGGATTTTCGATCTACGGTCATTAAATGCGGTTATTGTTGTTTCAACGGGAACCGTCTCCGGGATTTCTGGCTCTCGGAATCTACCGTATGACCGGTTCCTTTTCTTAAAAGGTTTATTTTTGCAACTGCCAGATCGGGCTTTACCCGAGTGTGAGAGGTCTTCCCATCTCTCTGGCGTTCTTCTCCCAACTTAATACCGTGGGTTACGGAGGGCGGGTATTCTTGTTCTAGGTTTCCGGTTCACACGGAAGTTCCTATCTAGCGTACCTCACACGCTAACACTCAACCCTTGGCCCTAAGTCTCTAATTTCCTAACCCAGTATTTTCCTAAACTTGGTATTTCATCCATCAGAGCGAAGTATCGCTCTGATACCACTTTTTGTAACACCCCTACCGCTAATACCGTCATTACTTCACAATTATTTACCTTCGCTGCGGATAATACATACACAACGGCGGGTGTACAATGTCGTTAGTCACCCACGTGACTAACAAGGCCAGTTACAATACTACATACTATAGGTCTGATGACTTGAATATACCGAGTACTCTACACAATACCTTACTCGTACTTACTCATTACTCGGTACTCATTACGTACTCATACTTACTCCTTACTCAATACTCATTACTTTACTCATACATACACATTACTCAATACTCATTACTTTACTTATACATACGCATTACTCAATACTCATTACTTTTAGCCTCCGGGCGGAGTCATACACAAGACTCGCCACCGGGCTTACAAATACAACGGGGCTATACACTTAGCTCCTCCAATACTCAAATGTCCGTTTTTACCGGACTACTCAAATTCCCGACACTCCTCTCTTGGAGTCATTTTACAATCTCATGGATTAGCCTAGAAGTATCTCTCTCGATATCCTCTATTAGCTTAGGGAATTACCAACGTCTAGTAATCTCAGATTTAAGGGTTCCCCCAACGTATCGATTACTCTCATGTTCAGGACATTGTTTATACTAGTCGGTTCCTCTCATTGTGGGTTGACTATTTTTCTAAGGGGTTTGGAGATCCCTTATCATTCTTTACTACTCTCATGATTCATGTCTTGCACCAACATTAATTCCTCTAGTAGAGGTTACTTATATACTCTCACATTTTAGTGAGTTCATTGGTTTGCGTTATTGTTTCTTGGTTCGATGGTTTTAGTGCGTTTCCACGTTTCCATTAATTCACAACATGACTTTTCCTATGAGTCACTAATCAACATGACTCATCTATGAGTTGGTCTACACACTAGGTTAGGCCATACAATCATTCATGAAGGGTTAGCTCATACATCATACAGCAAGACATACAATCAAAGCAATAAACCATTTTCATGCTTTTATCTTGGTTAGCCGGCACACAAGCATACAAATCAACGTAACTCGGTTAGCATACGGGGCATGAGACAATCATACCTTTCACCAGGGTTAGCTTTACCGTGTGTTCTCACGTTCCTTGGTTCACACTTGTTCCACTGCTAATGTTTCAAACAATGCTATTAATACCATGTTCATACGGTACGTAAATAATTTCTACTCCCGTTATCCCGTTATACTTAGTTTACTCATATGTTCATAAGTTTACAACTTCTTCATTACTCTCTCAATGATCTTACCAGTGCCACTCTTGTGCATCTACTTGTATACACATATACATATATACTCGCATTTACATTTCATTCATTTCTCTTCCTTTTTTTTGTTAGGTCCGACCAACCCACAGCTTGTCCCGACCGACCCAAACCTTCCTGGGTCGGTCGAACACAGTATGTACCGGGTCTGGGAATTCCTATCTCGACCGACCCAACTCCTCTGGGTCGGTCCAAGTCAGTAACTTTTTGTAACACCCCAACTAACAACAACACGCTCAACAACAAACTGCAGCGAAAAACTTAATTCATCACATTTCTTAACTCTTTGGGGTTACACGCCGTTAACCGCCCACGTGGCTAACAAGGCTAATACATACACATTGTATCGGTCTGATGGACTAGATTCCCGAGCAACTGTACATTACTATACCTTTTCATTAACAACAACCAACATACATAAGCATTCCAACTGTACAGAGTATTTACAAACTGGTGCCGATAACAATTTCGGTCTTACTACACCTACAATACATACACAAATTTAAATGGCTACCCATGTACAAACGACTACCCCGTCCTACTCTCGAACGGCTTCCAGCTCCTTGTACCTGAAATATAATTGGAAGAAAGGGTTCCCCCAAGGGGCTCAACACCTTTGCTGGTATGGTAATCCCGCAGCCCGCATGCTACCGGGCCAGGCACAACTAATTGTCGTCTTAGCATGCGGTTGATTATATTTTGACCATGCATGTAACCATAAACACATAACAGATTACATACACACAACCATAGGCTCAACAAACAGACAACAAAACTAAACTTAATAAATCACTCGTTGTGTTCTTAAACCCTAGAGTGTTTCTCCTTTAATGGAGCTATTTCCTTAATAGACGACACTTACCCACTAGTCGGGTTTCCATAAACGTCTCTTAATAAAACTGGGATTCATATCCATGATCCACATACTTCACATTAAAACAACATATAATCATCACATCGCAATAAGCATTGTAGTACATCAATAACGCATAACATAACGGGTACGGATCTCTTTAGGAACTGCCCCAAACATAGTTAGTTCACTGGGAGATCCTAGAGGATGCTGTCAAACTCATGCTAAGCTCGTTAACATAACTCGTTACCGTCCTGTTAGACGAACGGATAACTTAACATAAAGATGGATCGGATATAGTGATCCGAACACAACATACATAATCCCCAACAGACGTGAGTCAAGAGCCTTGGTTAAGCTCAGGGGTGATCGAAGACCAATGAAGGAAGACAACCAACAGAGAGGAAGCTGAAGAAACTGTATACAACAACTCCCAAACAACGCGCGACCGGAAATACCGGATTCCTCACCCCCCATAATATATATATTCATAGATAAAGACTCCGCTGTGGAACCTATCACATCAGCACACAATACAGTATTACAACTGAGTTAATCACACAAAGGAGGGTCATACATTTACAGCAACATCACACACAACATCACACAACTAACTCACACATAGCCGTGGTTAGAACGTTCCTTAGGTTGGAAACGTTATTACCGGATACCGTTCTCTTACGTTTACCTAATAATGGTTAACTAGCCCTTTCATACACATTCGAGGTTACCGGTATCGGTACGCAAACACACAGCAACAATAACAACTGTAAACTCGTTTCATGAATTATCTTATAACGTGGCAAACATACAGAAAAACATATTGGCATACAAGCCGGTGTAATCCGGTAGGACACAGGTTGCAAGAAAACCATACCTGTCACCGGGGTCCACTCTATCATGTCCACTTATGTTCCTCGAACAATTCTCGAACAACTGGTAACATTAAAGTTGCTTTCATTAACATTGGGGGTAACATGTTTGTGTAACGTTAAATGACCATGGTTAACACCGTTAACTAGTTAAATAACTTCACATTTTTAACTTGTTTTACTCTCACATTTTACTACAACTTTTCACCCACTTAATTGTCCTTATAACTCACCTAACATGTCCTTAGCAACTTTATAACATCATTACTTATCAACCCCCATCATCTAACATCATTATATAACCTTAAACTCAACTTTTAAAGTGGTCCGGGACTTGGTCCCCAACTAAGGTCCCGGACCTTGTCATTGTAAAATCCTCGGGCTGTTTTCATGGGGTGGTCCGGGACTTCATACAGGTCCTAGGTCCCGGACCAATGTAGGCAAATTCTCTCGGGGGTAAAACAGGGGGTGGTCCGGAACTTCTTACAAAACTTAAGTCCCGGACCAAGGTTGTGTAAGAACTCTCGGCCCCTTTTTTATTCATGGTCCGGGACATTACCCAAGACCTAGGTCCCGGACCACTGCTACAGATTTGCATTTTTAACATTTTCTAAGTCTTGTTGCAATGGTTCTCCTTACCCATTATATGTATAGACTCCCTAAATGATCTTAGGTATATTATAAGGCCAAAATATCATCTTAAACACACCTAGTTCCTTGTCTAACTTGTTACACAATTTTCTCATAAAATTCACCAACACTTATAACATTTCTTTCAAGGTTTCTAAATGGTGTTTCTCACCTATGATAACCACTATCCCAAAATGCTTTCTCCTCACCATAACATCATCTCCCAAGCATCTTTTCTTACCAACCTAAACTCCTTTGTTTATCAACTAAATTTTGCCATAGCTTCTCTTGTATATTCTCACACCCAAACACTTAGGTTTTCACCTTTTCACAACCAAAAACACTTAATCACTTAATACACATTCCTTACACACAAACATATTGTTTTTCCTCCTTTACCCATCCAAGACATTCATCTTCACAAAGAATGTTCTTTACACACAACAAAACCCTTAAACTACACTACATAACAATATAGTACATAATCTTAAATTGTTTGGCACTTAGGCCCTTAAATAACATGGCTCTTAGGCCCTTAAATTGCTTAAATCTTAAACACTGAATTTCCCACATATAGACTGCCTTTGACCTACAAATACACTCAACATCACATATGCCCTTTAATAGTTTCCTTGAGAGCATTTTACTAGGTCATTCACCATTGGCTCCTTAGGTATTTTATTAAGCAAATCAAGCTCACTTTTCCTAAGGCATTTTAAACTACATTGAGATAGTTTGTTTATTACCTCTGTTCCTCTCAAACTTCTTTCTTGTTTCCTTGAACCGAAAATCAGCAAGGAGTTTGATCACTTGTCAACTTTCTAATCAATATACATATGAGGGTAATGAGCTTAAGAATTCATACTTAAACTCATATACAAACCCTAGTTTAACATAAGTGTTTTAATACACTAAAATGATATTTACCTTTGAATTTGAAAGAGAACTTGAATATGTAACAAAAGAGGTTCCCACCAAGCCCTTGAATGATTGGAATGAGCTATGAATGAGCAAAAGAAAACACCATTACATGGTGAATTTTCGGTCAACAACAAAAGTGAAGGAAATGAAGTTTTCTTTGGTTTTTCCTTACCTTGAAGCAAAGGTGATCAACAAGGCACAAAATATAGACTCAAGCTCCTTATATGGTGAATCTCCATGGCACCGAAATGAGGCTTTTGAAGATTTGAAAAGATAGAAGTGTAGAGCTTGCTCCAACTAGAAGAATGGTGGTCTTGAAATTGAATTTGGACCATGGAGTCATGAGTTACAAGCATTCAAAGATGGAGATGGCATGGTTTGCTGTAGCAAACCGAGAATGGAGAAGAGAGGGAGGTTGGAGACTGTGGAAGTGAGTGGGAAAGGAAGAAATGAAATGAGGTGTTTGCTTTTACAAGATATTTATGTTATAAAGTAACTTTCTTCCTTTTACTTACTTTTCCTTCCTTTCCTTAATTGATTTTTACATGTTGGTGACTCACCATAATAAAAACCGCCCCCATCATCTACTTAGGGGTATAATAGTCTTTGTTGACCAATTAACTTACTTATATTGACTTATGTTATAAACTAGCTTATTTTAGTTACTATTCACAAACTAATGCACATATTTGTGAAATTTTTTATTTCCCATTGATTTAGACTTCCTAATGTGATACTAAGTAGTACACATGTTAATTAAAGAGTAATGATGGACATTTAGCCACTCAAAACTCATTTACAAGACAATTTTTCAAAAATGTGCTTTAAGACTCCTTAAAGCACATTTTGTGTTTTAACTTGTTTTCAAGCTTGGTTTTCTTTGGTAATTGGTTTAACATGTTCATTAACACATAAGTAAGGTATAGGTATGACCTTTAGGTCTTATACAAACTTATCCCAAGCTTAGAGCACATTTTTGCCCATATTGACTTTAAGGTATTTATTTGTGTTTTGTTTGGTTTAATTGTCTACCAAGGTTTCCTAAGGACTTAATTAGCCTTATTAAATCATAATTGAATATTATTAAGTCTTGGTAGGCTCTTTGGGTCCTAACCAAGCTCACTCCAAGCTTAGAGAATGTTTTTGCTCAAACTGTATTTATGGTACTTTATTGTTTTTACTATGGTTTAAATTGTACACTGATGCTTCTAAGGCACTTTTTAGCCTTTAAATATCATAGTTTTACTTTTGAACAACATATCAAGGTTTGGGGTATTTCAATCTACCCCCCTTTAAAAGAACTTCGTCCTCGAAGTTCACACTTCCCACGCATCATTTGGATTAGAACATAGGGATTACTTGCAAAATAAAACTTTCATAACCAAACATACTTTACATCACAACCTCGGACTTGACGGTCCGGGCAGCATATGCACATCCATACATATCATAACATAACATACTTACATGATAACCTCGGACTCATCGGTCTAGGTATCTTAACAACATTGTACTCACATAACAACCCTTAGACTCTCAGGTCTGGGTAACATAACAACATTTAGACACATAGGCCTAGGTAACATAACAACATTTAGACACATAGGTCTAGGTAACATAACAACATTTAGACACATAGGTCTAGGTAACATAACAACTTTCAGAATTCATCCACAATATAACTCAAGGTCAAAATAATATTTATTACACATACCACACAACATGTCATAGCATGTACAACAATCAAAACATCTTTTATATACACTGTGATCCCGCAGAACCCGGTCGCGATGGACACCTTCCGTCCCCGTTCCTTTGGGAGATCAAAACAATCACTTAATCTTTAACACATATGCTTCCCATGTCACCGGGCAAGTACTACAAAAATATTCTTTTTTAAGGTTAAGTAAAAGTACTTCCATAATGTAGGGTATCTATCGACGTTTTATAAATACCAATTCAAAATCATTTTGAAAACACATACAACTCCAAGTCCAACTTATCCTCTTTGCTTCTTTTCTTAGCGTGGTTAATTGTGACCACTTAAGGGGAGCTTCAAGAATCATCCAACCCTAATGTGATTAACATCAGTGTTGAACTATCCTTCCACCCCAATTTGTGTTCGGCTTCCCTTGATCACATTATTATACCCAAAATTTCAACCCCCCGGAGTAGTCTCTAAGGCATACGTGTTACAAAGGGCAAAAGGGGTCAAAAAGCACCAAGGCGGGATTTTTCAAGGACATTATCGGGATTTTCTATTTTCATATGACTTGTTCATTATCTCCAAACACTTCCAAATATCATAGTCATTATGAAAGGTATTTCATGATTTTCTGATAATATTTATTCTGGAAATTTAGCTTTTAATTCATATTATAAGCTAATTTCTTTAATTAACACATGAAATAACCTCAAAATAGAAAAATAAAAGGTTTCCAAAATTAAAATAAAATTGTCACATGGTTAGCATGACTACATACACTCATAAACCTGAAATATTTTTTTGGAACCTTAACCCAAAATTTAAAAGAGAAATTCAATCATTTTTGCAATTTTCTCTCTCCTATGGAAAATACCGAAATCAAAACAAAATCATGATTTTAACACAAGATAGAGGATGATTATTAGAGACTAATGCCGTTGGAATTTCGTTATTTCGACTTTCCAATAATAAGTTATGAATTATGGGAGATTCCAGATTGTGAGATTTTTATCTAATCGGTTATTTATCAAATAACCCGATTCCAACTCTCAAAATTCTTAAAAATCATCCTTTATCTTCAGTTAAAATTTCATTTTTATCGGCCTGCAACATATTTTAAAAAATCAGATTCCCTTAGAGCACAAAATCAGGGTTTTAGATAAAAATCTTGTTCTATCAACATGGCCTTGCTCTTTCTATAAAAGGACCTTCCAAAAACGACCTAGGTCAGAGGAGAACATTCCCATAGTCAGAGAACACAGCCGTCTACTTGCCTCCCACGTTTTCAACACTCCCAATACCGAAACTCTACCAAAATCATCCCAAAATCACCAAAAACACATTCTTTCTTCTCCATTGAACTTCCAAGCATCAAAACACCAAATACAGAACCAAAACGTGCTTAACAACACAAGGAAGAAGAGGTCAGAAGCTCGGGTCAAAGTCGAACCGGATCGGCCACCAACGAAGCTTTTAGAGATTCCCGACGTGAAGGAACAACAAATTTTCGAAATCAAAACGGGGTAAAAACCAAATTCTCTAACCCTTCTGTTCTAAATACACTTCTGGTTAAAATTGCTAACCGGATTGATTTTCCCTTGCTTCTGAATTAAGGTTTTTTTGTGTTTCTCCTTCTAACTTGTTCATTAAGTTTCGCATTAAATTCGATTTCAAATTGAAAACTTTCAATCACTAACGTCTTGTACATCTTTCAGGCTACACACCCATAAAATTTGAGCTCAAAACACCGTCGAGAACATCCCAAACGCCGCCGTCCGAGGGCGGTCCGCACCCACGGACGCTATGTCCAGGGTCCCGGACTCCTTGTCCGTAAGCCCGGACGCCCCCGGACGGTGGCGATATTTCAAAATTTAGGTTTTCAAAAATAATGTCCGGGCCCACGGGCATCCTGTCCGTGGCCCCGGACCTTGCAAAATTGCGTTTTCTGTTTAATTCGACTTTTATGTTCACATAGGTTAACTAGGGTCCGTGGGCTCGGACATTAGTTCCGTAGCCACGGACGGAAACAAAATTTGACCTAATTCTGCCTCTGAAACCCTAGTTTAGGAATCTTTAATTTTATTTTAATTTTCGGTAAAAAATGCTAAAAAACATAAAAAAACAGAAGCTCGCGCACTTAGGTTAAAACGACTCGTAATATGCCGTAATTAAACTAAGTAGAGGAAAAACGACTTCTAGGGGTAATGAAAGTAATTGAACCCTAATTAAGTCGAATATCAAGCCCCCGAACCCGAACTCTCCTTTCCTAATTTGATCTAGGTAAAAATTAGGTGGCGACTCATAATAGGTTCCAGTGAGCTAGCTTAGGTTTTAATAATTATTGTTTTATGACATAGTTATTAATCTTAGGCTATAAGTGGATCTTAAACCCGACTAGATCCCAATCAATTTAATCAACATAGGATAGGGTTTAAAATCGAGGCTCACCGACTGGCGACTCTGTTGGGGACAAATTCTTAATCTTAACTTGTTTAATATTAAGAAAGAGGGCTTAACTCGAAAATGTTTATTTATGGCTTTATTACATTGTTTGTTTACTTTCGTGCGCACTTTAATTTTCTGCACCTTTGCATCATATGAGAGCGAGGGTCCATGCAAACCAATTTCACCCCGGGACCCGTTTGAGGGTCCCCTGTCAGGGACTCACACCTTCTAGGTGATGTGAATAAGTGGGGGAAAAGAGGAGGGTGTCGTCTAACCACACCCCCTTAATACCTGGGCTTTAGCCCCAAGCATTTTCCTGGCAGTACCTTTACCTAGCCCATTGTTTGGTCAGTCAAAGACCCGACCGTAGACGCACACCTTCAGGTGATGTGAAAAGTGGGGAAGCCCAAAGAGAATAGCGTGCAAGCCCTATTCCTTTGTGGTGACCTGGGCCCATGCCCCAAGCACCTCTCCGGATCGATCCATACCCGGTTTGGTTTAAGCGTCTAGTAAGGACATGTTGAATTTGAGTGGGCCTTGTTTGTTTGTATGATCGGCCCACTACCCAGCTTAGAAACTGATAGGAATTTCTCCTACATCAACCTAGCCCAACCCAAATTTACGGCTTTATTGTTTGCATCCCAAAGGCCTTGTTTGGTTTGAATGAATTGTTTGTTCGGGCTCGGGCCGAAAAGTTTAGACTTAGGTGATTTCTCTCTTTCAACCCAATTTGGATTATCAATTTAGTTCTAGGCCCACGAAAAATAAATCCACCTAAAGCAATTCAATAACACTTTATCAAGTACTCCTTCCCGGCCCAGAACTTCAGTCCGGTCCTCTTTTATTTTCTGACAGACGGCATTTTGAAACAGGTAAACTGTCATCACGAGCATGGAGGGAAAAGGCAGGCCAGATGGTGCAGAAGATAGGATGGCAGAAATAGAGCTTAGGCTGGAAGCTATGACAAAAGATTTGGGAGACTTGAGAGACAAGATCAATTCTCAAGGTGTAGATATGCATGTTCCAGGAAGGGCCACTGATGCTAGAACTAAACTTGAAGCCATGATGGCTGCCATGGAACGAAGACATAATAGTGTCAGGGAAGCCTTGGAATCCAACTATATTGCTGTAATTGAAGAATTGAGGGCAAAGGTTCTCTCCCTGGAGGCCGAACGTCAAGCTCAAGACGAACTAGCAGGCAGGCTTCTCAACTCTCTTCATGATCATACAGAAGCTGGCCCCATCTGGGCCCAGGGTTCACAGGGAAATGTCAAAGAACTTGTTGCAAAATTCCAAAAAGCTATTAGGCAACCAGAAGTGGTCAACCAGGCAGCAACTTGCATTCAAGGTTGCACCCGAAAACGGACTAGACAGCATAAAGAAGGCGCCAGTGGGTGGTTAGGAGGACCAAGTTGGGACGTTAGAGCAGTAAAGTCACCACAACAGAACTCTGATGTGAGACAATTTACTAATATCGGCCAGACACTAAGTCAAGCGCTTGAGGAACTTCGTAGGAGAAGTCTGCTACAACCGAAGGCCTCGAGGGTAGGACTTGCTCGATTGGGGAAGGATCCGAACCAATTCTGTCGCTACCATCAACTTCCCGGTCATGACACTGACCATTGCAGGGCCTTGCAGCACAAGATCCAAGACTTTATTGACCAGGGATTTCAGTTCTCGAAGCGTGAGAACATTTTCGGAAGTTCCATGCCAGAACATCGCTAGGAGTTATCTTTATTTTGTTTTCCCTGTTTGTTCCCTTAGTCATTCGGTATAGTTTCCTTTTTCCTTAGTTAGCTTAGTTGGTCGTTGCTTTTCTTTTGAAATAATTTAAACAATAAGGGATTTTGTTGTCACACTTGTCTGCTATTAATAAGAGAAATGTTTGTTTTGCTTTCATGAAAAGTCCAAATTGGTATTTATACATTCATTCTCGCATCTTTCGAAAAAAGGCATGCTGTCTCATGGAACCCACATGCAAGTGTCATAAGGTAGAACCTTTGTTTCCACAAATTCCTCTGTACAAAGCCACCACTCTGCATACAAGCACCACCTTCATCATATACATCCCATGTGTCTCACCACTCCACTTTCTCAACATTTCACCATATACATAAAGCCAAAAAATTTTGTTGTCACAAAGTCACCCATCACCCCTCCACAGAATCACCTCATCACCACTCACCATTACGCACTCAACCACCCTCCACAAATAACCTGGGTATTCAAAAGGCTTGTCAAGAAACCCCACAACAATACTGGGGGCAATCTGAGTTAAGGGACGTTAATGTTTATTTATTTTGGTCAAATGTGCAAACAAGTCTCTGAGTGTACATTTCGCGAGAGTGCGTTGAGCGGTAAGACCAAGAGCGAAAGAGCGTGTCATTTTTACACGACTCCAGAGAGGTCACATTCAAAGGTAAGGCAAATGGCATGAATCCGACCGAAGGAGATAATTTGTAGATTTACGCTTAAACCTATGAAATGTAACAAAGAACGGATACACAACTATTAGGGATGACGAAACACCTAGGTACAACACCACACAGCCAAAAAGCTTGTGAACCCTGACATTAACCCTAGGCACCCCCGCTGAGCTTTTCGTGTACATCCTCTTTTACAACACTACAAACTCCACAAACGAGCCAGCCAGTGATGAATAACTGACCCGGTGACCAAAGGAAGCAAGGAGCCCGACTTCCGAACAGCAACTCCACAAGTCTGAAGAAGCAAATTGCCACCAGCATGACAAAACGATCCGTAAATGGCCCCAAAGTGGCACAGGATCCAAATGAGCTAACATCAAAAAACAGCTCTCAAAGTTCAAAACCGGGAAACACAAGAACCCCGAAGGAAAAGAGATTCAAAAGAAGGAAAACCTAAAAAGCCTCGAAGTAATCCAAAATCAGAAAAAAAAAAGAGAAGGTGCTACCCGAAAATCCAGAGTTCCATGCTCATAAGCGAAGTCATCACGAAGTAGCTGAACGACTTCAAGACAAAGAAAGCAAGGTCGGGGGAAGGTGCAAGTTGCAACTTTGGTCACCCTTATAGCTCCACATATCCTAAACATTCCTCCATCATCCCTTTGTCTTTCATCACACCTCATAGCCACGTCATAAGCTTAAAATACTTCCGACTTAGTAGTTGTGTATCCAATCACGTGAAAGTAACAGGTTGAACGCGTAAATCTAACAAATGTCAAATTCAGTGGTCGAGATGTCTTGACCAAAAGGAGGGCACGAGTGCAAACATCAAACACTTTGAGTGTAGGATAGAAGGCACCACATCAAAATAAACCTTGACCTTGTGAGGATGAGATTTGTTCTTGCGCAATTAATCAAAGAAAATACTGGGGGCAATCGATCGTTCCGTTAGATTGCCATGAAGCCCTGAAAACTCAGATCACCTCAAGGAAAAATACTGGGGGCAATTGTTGGTCCCAACAATTGCAAGAACGACACCGATGGAGGCCCAAAAACCCGAAACCCAAAGGTTTTAAAACCCTCTCATTCAAATATCCACAGGCCCGTCCTAAGCCCTTCCTCCACACTCAAACATCCACAGGCTCGTCCTAAGCCCTTCCTCCACTTTCAAACATCCTCAGGCCCGTCCTAAGCCCTTCCTTCACATTTAAACACCCACAGGCCCGTCATGAGCCTTACCATCTCCAGGTTTGCCATAAACCTTAGTCCTTCTACATTCATCATGCACCTAACACATTTTCACTTAGATCCAACCTCTAGGCTTGTCATAAGACCTAGATCCAACCTTTAGGCTCGTCATAAGACCTAGATCCAACCTTTAGGCTCGTCATAAGACCTAGTTCCAACCTTTAGGCTCGTCATAAGACCTAGATCCAACTTTTAGGCTCGTCATAAGACCTAGATCCATCCTTAGGCTCGTCATAAGACCTAGATCCATCCTTAGGTTCGTCATAAGACCTAGATCCACCCATAGGCTCGTCATAAGACCTAGATCCTTCCTTAGGCTCGTCATAAGACCTAGAACCGTCCTTTAGGCTCGTCATAAGACCTAGTTGCATTCCCTTAGACTCGTAGCAAGACCTAGCATTACCTTTTAGTTTACCCACTCTCGTCAAACACATTGCATTCATCTCATTCATAAAGGCTCGTCATAAGACCTAGTTACATTATCCAGGCGCGTGACAAGACCTGGCGACAGAAAGTTGGCAAGGTGATGGCAATAAATCCTCCTTTTGCGATGTCAACTTATTTTTGGGATCAACGAATGGTGGGCAAAGGCAATAAGTCCCCAGGGTTTTTACCAGGAGTTATCCCTGCACACCGGCTTGGGGGCGATGGCAATAAGTCCACATTGGGTCCAGCCAGGAGCATTGGCATGGGTTTCGGTCCCCAGAAGCATCCGAGCATCATCCGCATCATCAGCATCAGCATCATCAACATCAGCATCATCAACATCATCAGCATAATAAGCATCACTAGCATATCAGCATTCCTGCATCTACACATTATTTCATTTTCATCATCTTCAGGTAGTCAACGCCTTAGAATAGCTTGACATCTTTTTATTCAGTTTAGGTTGTCGACGCCTTCGAATAGCTCGACATAACTTCATCTTCGCTTATAGGTAATCAACGCCTTAGAACCGCTTGACATTATTTCATTTTGTTTCTCACTTTTAGGTAGTCAAAACCTTAGAATAGCTTGACATCATTTTCAGGCAGTCAACACCTTAGAATAGCTTGACATCATTTTCATCATCTTCAGGTAGTCAACGCCTTAGAATTGCTTGACATTTACTTCGTCATTTCATTTTTAGGTAGTCAACGCCTTAGAATCGCTTGACATTTACTTCGTTATTTCGTTTTTAGGTAGTCAGCGCCTTAGAATAGCTCGACACAATCCACATACAGGGTCTTTTAAGATCCCAAAATTTTGGGGTGTCACTCAGGCATCAACTAGTCTTTTCATCGTCATTACAAAGCCTAGTTGACGGGGGGCAATCTGTTATAACCAAAATTTCAACCCCCCGGAGTAGTCTCTAAGGCATACGTGTTACAAAGGGCAAAAGGGGTCAAAAAGCACCAAGACGGGATTTTCCAAGGACATTATCGGGATTTTCTATTTTCATATGACTTGTTCATTATCTCCAAATACTTCCAAATATCATAGTCATTATGAAAGGTATTTCATGATTTTCTGATAATATTTATTCTGGAAATTTAGCTTTTAATTCATATTGTAAGCTAATTTCTTTAATTAACACATGAAATAACCTCAAAATAGAAATAATAAAAGGTTTCCAAAATTAAAATAAAATTGTCACATGGTTAGCATGACTACATACACTCATAAACCTGAAAATATTTTATTAGGAACCTTAACCCAAAATTTAAAAGAGAAATTCAATCATTTTTGCAATTTTCTCTCCTATGGAAAATACCGAAATCAAAACAAAACATCATGATATTTTAACACAAGATAGAGGATGATTATTAGAGACAAATACCGTTGGAATTTCGTTATTTCGACTTTTCAATAATAAGTTATGAATTATGGGAGATTCCAGATTGTGAGATTTTTATCTAATCGGTTATTTATCAAAGTAACCCGATTCCAACTCTCAAAATTCTTAAAAATCATCCATTATCTTCAGTTAAAATTTCCTAATTTTTATCGGCCTGCAACATATTTTAAAAATCAGATTCCCTTAAAGCACAAAATCAGGGTTTTAGATAAAAATCTTGTTCTATCAACATGGCCTTGCTCTTTCTATAAAAGGACCTTCCAAAAACAACCTATGGCAGAGGAGAACATTCCCATAGTCAGAGAACACATCCGTCTACTTGCCTCCCACGTTTTCAACACTCCCAATACCGAAACTCTACCAAAATCACCAAAAACACATTCTTTCTTCTCCCATTGAACTTCCAAGTATCAAAACACCACAAATACAGAACCAAAACGTGCTTAACAACACAAGGAAGAAGAGGTCAGAAGCTCGGGTCAAAGTCGAACCGGATCGGCCACCAATGAAGCTTTCAGAGATTCCTGACGTTAAGGAACAACAAATTTTCGAAATCAAAACGGGGTAAAAACCAAATTCTCTAACCCTTCTGGTCTAAATACACTTCTGGTTAAAATTGCTAACTGGATTGATTTTTCCTTGCTTCTGAATTAAGGTTTGTTTGTGTTTCTACCTTCTAACTTGTTCATTAAGTTTCGCATTAAATTCGATTTCAAATTGAAAACTTTCAATCACTAACGTCTTGTACATCTTTCAGGCTACACACCCATAAAATTTGAGCTCAAAACACCGTCGGGAACATCCCAAACGCCGCCGTCCGAGGGCGGTCCGCACCCACGGACGCTATGTCCGGGGTCCTGGACGCCTTGTCCGTAAGCCCGGACGCCCCGGACGGTGGCAGTATTTCAAAATTTTCAAAATTTAGGTTTTCTAAAATAATGTCCGGGCCCACGGACATCCTGTCCGTGGCCCCGGACCTTGCAAAATTGTGTTTTATGTTTAATTCGACTTTTATGTTCACATAGGTTAACTAGGGTTCGTGGGTTCGGACATTAGGTCCGTAGCCACGGATGGAAACAAAATTTGACCTAATTCTGCCTTTGAAACCCTAGTTTATGAATCATTAATTTTATTTTAATTTTCTGTCAAAAAATGCTAAAAAACACAAAAAAACAGAAGCTCGCGCACTTAGGTTAAAACGACTCGTAATAAGCCGTAATTAAACCAGGAAGAGGAAAAATGACTTCTAGGGGTAATGAAAGTAATTGAACCCTAATTAAGTCGAATATCAAGCCCCCGAACCCTAACTCTCCTTTCCTAATTTGATCTAGGTAAAAATTAGGTGGCGACTCATAATAGGTTCCAGTGAGCTAGCTTAGGTTTTAATAATTATTGTTTTATGACATAGTTATTAATCTTAGGTTATAAGTGGATCTAAAACCCGACTAGATCCCAATCAATTTAATCAACATAGGATAGGGTTTAAAATCGAGGCTCACACACATGCAAATCAAGTTCCACCTCCCACTTCATTTTCACGGACCAAATAATATACCCATTTCCAATTTTCTATCTTTTAGTCTTTCTGGTCATAATCATTACATCTCCAAAGGATATAACTCCGTCTACCAGTTAACTCCATTCACTTTAATCCTGCTACCTAGGGAATCTTATTCTCACTAGGTTCTATGTCGGTTTCATACCCTTTCATGAATCACTATATTGTATATATACACATATATTTTATCAAAATACAACACACAGTTTCACATTTATACATTGTCGGGGTTTTTGTTCCCCGGGAGTTTCTCTACTCCCCACACTTGTACTATCACACACAACTGTTAACAAATAAACACACTTATCACAATGGTACTCACATCTTCTGTGCGCAATTACCATAATTAAACCATGAATGAATGCGTATGTTTACATAACACACACACCAATCATCAAAACAAATTATTTTGTGCTATGCACACCATAGGTCACGTACACTTGTATGGTAATACACACTAAGTGGTTTTGCGCTCTACCCCCCTTAACAGGGATTACGCCCATGTAATCAATCACTGAATATTGGTTTAAAAAGTTCTACCGTCGTGAAGTGTTTTAACTTCCACGCGGTCTGTTATACAATTATGTTCTGGTTAGAGGATCTTAACCATATTGGCGGTTTAGTCCCTAAACCAAGAATTCTCATCGGAGTTTATTTTAACTCTCAACCGGTTTCGGTTCTGGCCTGTGAGGCTTCTAGGCATTAATAATTAGCCATTCACTCATGTTCACCATGCACATTCAACACTTGAATCACTGGCTCACTAGTTTCTGCTGCGGAACTTTGATAACTGTAGAGCTCAGTTTGCCCCACTCATTATTTTTACTGTATTGTACATTTCCAATTATCACCTTTATCTTGGTAATAATGGTTTCTCAACCGATGCGTGGTATCTCTAACCGTGAGCGAATTCGGTGAGTTTCAAAACTTTTTATTCACCTTTATGATAACTTACTGTATATACTGTTGTGTATTTCACAATGATTGCCTTTATTTCTTTCGACTTACTATCAGTTGAGATTGAACTACTACCTAATGTGTAGTGCTCTCTCAGTTATTTCCCACGCTTGAGGTATATTCCATATCGACATTTGGTATCCCGTGTTATTGCAGTCCCTTATTACCAGTCATGCTTCCACGTACATTTGGTTCTGTACCAGTATCATTTCATTGGTACGACCTCGCATTTCCTATGCCTCGGTCTTATAGTGTTATAAGTCTTTTGTTGTTTTACCACAATTAACATCTTCCCAACTTCCTAATTATCTCACTCGATCATTACCGCGCAAGCGCAATACCAAAACACACAGTCATACAGAGTGCAGAGGTGTAAACTCTTGCCAGTAAATCTCTTATGCGATTGCAATAGGAATTTACACTAGGTTTCACTGAGACTCTTATCTCATAGTACTAGTTACCGGCTTATTTCCCGGTTCATTTGGTATCACTTACTGTTGTATCTCCATTGGGTTTAACTCGTAACTGTGCTTAGTTGCCATATTATCGTTTAACAATACTTATACAACGGTCGCTTACTGCGCACCGTGGTCTTACTCCTTGTATAACACTAACTTACATGGTATTCACTGTCACATTAGCTTCCACACATATACTTACATCATTCGTATTATGGTTCGTCATTCATTTGCATGACTACGGAATGCTCCTTCAACGTTGCTTGTTCGAGTTACAAGCCGGTGTTATTCAGCCCGGTGCTTTACTTTATACACACCTGCTACTAAACTAGCTGCTCTCTCGCAATAACAACATAGTCCTTCCTTAACAATTTTCTTGAACGTGGTTCCCATTACTATCGCTTCCACGGTTTACGATACCGAGAGGTATCCCCACTTTTAAGACAGCGGTTCGTTCTCCGCTCTATTTACTTGTACAACATAAACTTCTACAATTAACTCAAATTTACACAACATATCTTGCTTGTGGCTTATAAGCCTTATTGCCTTGAGCTTCGCTCATTATAGGTTGTTCACACACATTTACATCTCTGTACAACATTACATGGTTTAGAGGTAGGATTGGGCACCATGACAAGCTCATTGCATTATGCTTCCTTTCAGGGGATGCCCCTTCAAGAATGTCAGGTCGACTCCTTATGACTTATGTTTAAACTGGGTGCTTGTTTCAATCCTTGCGTTTTTGTCACGTTGTTTCGTTCAACAATTGTTGATGCGAACACCCTTCAAGGATTGCTCCTGGGTGTTGCTAAGTTATGCCATTACATCTGGCTTGCACTTATTGGTATATTTAGTTAGCCACGCCGTTTTGCGTTCTTAACTGGCTTACTATCCTCGTCTGTGAAGATCGATATTCCTGGTACTCCAGGTAATTATTCCGGGAGTTCCTCCCCATTCGTTGCAAATTAATGTGTCCACATTAGGCATCTGCCTTGTCACGTATAGGCTGGGTCATCATGCCAGCTATCATGTTTTATTCCTTGTTATTCTTCAGACATATGCGATGTCTTTACGTAACAGTTAGTGCACTTCCCACTTCCTGACTCTTAAAAATTTCCTTGAAATAACTTCATTAATTTCTTTAGTCTCGTTAACTTAACTGAGTTCCTTTATTTCAATCGTTCGTGGTAATCCTTAGCTCTTGATTGACTTTTACTGCTGACCGTGTTTCGGACTCTACTCGTATACATATGTGGGGTATCCTACTGATACATTACTACTTACCCGACTAACCCATAAGTAGGTCTGTCAGGCCCACAATCTCCTATCGGAGTGCAGTCGTCCCACATTTCAGTTGGTACACTTGTAGTGTCCGTCACACACCTAGGTGAAGTATTCTGTTGTCAACTCCCTTATATTGTCCTGTGACAACATGCATTCCATGCTTCCCGAACTCAATCAAGGGAAGGTCTATCCACCGTTGTATTACTATGAACTCAATCCATTCCCTCGGGTTGTTACCCTTGGGTTAACCTGTTTCCGTCCGATTGTTCAAATCGCTGAGGCCGGTGTAGGTCCTCTGGTTGGTTTAAAAGAAGGTTAGAAATAAGTATTGGTTTGAAAGAAAAATTGGTTTTGAAAGAAAAGGGGTTTGAAGCTGAGTTTGAAAGAAAAATTCTTGTGGTTTCACAGCGTCTTCTTGCCTTAACCAAGTCTAGCTTCTTGTTGACTGGTGTATTCCCATTTTTGGAGGTTAGGCTGTTAAGCCCTTCCACAATTATGATTTTCTCCTTTAATTTCATGGTACTTCACTAAGTACTTTGTAGTTGTTAAAAATTTCCCGAACAGCCTTGTTATAGCAGCACTTGTCATGGCAAGTGCACCATGTTAACTGGTTATCGGTTCAACACTCACACTGGTAGCGGTTTTGTTTTCACCCGCACTGTCATTAATGGTCTTGTTGGCCCTTACTTGCTCTTACAGTCTTGACAATTAATCCTCTGGGCGACTTCTCACTGTATTCACCTGATAATCATTAACTAGGGTGTTTCCCATTCTGGAGACCCCTTTTCTTAGTATTGTTTCCTCTTCGTAGCCCGTTCCACACACTTGTCGTGGTTACTAAGACTTGTCTCTTGTTTGGGCACTATGTTGTAGTTCCATAGTCTGTTGGTATACCGTTGGTGTATTATTTAACAACTGTGGTTCCGTAGACTCTCATCCCGGGTTCCATTACTTCACTTCTTGCCTGTTGCACGGTTGGTGCATTGCAAGCTGGTTATTCTCGACTGCTCGGCATGTCGACCCAGGTTGTCGGAAATTCTATTCTCCTTTACACAAAATTCTTCATTCTTCGCTATTTAATGCAGTCAACATTGTTCAGACAGAAACCGTCTCCGGGATTCCCACTTTTCGGGATCTACCGTATGGCAGGTTCTCCTTACTTACAGCGATGTTTAATAACAGTCAGATCGGGTTTTTCTGAGTAAGAGAGGACTTCCTTCTCTCTGGCGTTCTTTCCCAAGTTATAAAACAGGGATTGTGGAGGGCGGGATGGATATTATAGGTTTCCAGTACACACTGGTAATACCTAACTAGCGTATCTCTCACGCTATCACTCAACCCTTAACCCAAAGTACTAAAATCCTAACTCGGTACTTCCTAAGCTCGGTAATTCAGTCATCAGAGCGATACTTCGCTCTAATACCACTTTTTGTAACACCCCAACTAACAACAACACGCTCAACAACAAACTGCAGCGGAAAACTTAATTCATCACATTTCTTAACTCTTTGGTGTTACACGCCGTTAACCGCCCACGTGGCTAACAAGGCTAATACATACACATTGTATCGGTCTGATGGACTAGATTCCTGAGCAACTGTACATTACTATACCTTTTCATTAACAACAACCAACATACATAAGTATTCCAACTGTACCGAGTATTTACAAACTGGTGCCGATAACAATTTCGGTCTTACTACACCTACAATACATACACAAATTTAAATGGCTACCCATGTACAAACGACTACCCCGTCCTACTCTCGAACGGCTTCCAGCTCCTTGTACCAGAAATAGAATTGGAAAAAAGGGTGGCCCCCGAGGGGCTCAGCACCTTTGCTGGTATGGTAATCTCGTAGCCCGCATGCTACCGGGCCACACACAACTAATTGTCGTCTTAGCATGTGGTTGATTATATTTTGACCATGCTTGCAACCATAAACACATAACACATTACATACACACAACCATAGGCTCAACAAACAGACAATAAAACTACACTTAATAAATCACTCGTTGTGTTCTTAAACCCTAGAGTGTTTCTCCTTTAATGGAGCTATTTCCTTAATAGACGACACTTACCCACTAGTCGGGTTTCCATAAACGTCTCTTAATAAAACTGGGATTCATATCCATGATCCACATACTTCACATTAAAACAACATATAATCATCACATCGCAATAAGCATTGCAGTACATCAATAACGCATAACATAACGGGTACGGATCTCTTTAGGAACCGCCCCAAACATAGTTAGTTCACTGGGAGAGCCTAGAGGATGTTGTCAAACTCATGCTAAGCTCGTTTACATAACTCGTTACCGTCCTGTTAGACGAACGGATAACTTAACATAAAGATGGATCGGATATAGTGATCCGAACACAACATACATAATCCCCAACAGACGTGAGTCTAGAGCCTTGGTTAAGCTCAGGGGTGATCGAAGACCAATGAAGAAAGACAACCAACAGAGAGGAAGCTGAAGAAACTGTATACAACAACTCCCAAACAATGCGCGACCGGAAATACCGGATTCCTCACCCCCCCATAGTATATATATTCACAGATAAAGACTCTGCTGTGGAACCTATCACATCAGCACACAATACAGTATTACAACTGAGTTAATCACACAAAGGAGGGTCATACATTTACAGCAACATCACACACAACATCACACAACTAACTCACACATAGTTGTGGATAGAACGTTCCTTAGGTTGGAAACGTTATTACCGGATACCATTCTCTTACGTTTACCTAATAATGGTTAACTAGCCCTTTCATACGCATTCGAGGTTACCGGTATCGGTACGCAAACACACAACAACAATAACAACTGTAAACTCGTTTCATGAATTATCTTATAACGTGGCAAACATATAGAAAAACACATTGGCATACAAGCCGGTGTAATCTGGTAGGACACAGGTTGCAAGAAAACCAAGCCTGTCACCGGGGTCCACTCTATCATGTCCACTTGTGTTCCTCGAACAATTCTCGAACAACTGGTAACATTAAAGTTGCTTTCATTAACATTGGGGGTAACATGTTTGTGTAACGTTAAACGACCATGGTTAACACCGTTAACTAGTTAAATAACTTCACATTTTTAACTTGTTTTACTCTCACATTTTACTACAACTTTTCACCCACTTAATTATCCTTATAACTCACCTAACATGTCCTTAGCAACTTTATAACATCATTACTTATCAACCCCCATCATCTAACATCATTATTTAACCTTAAACTCAACTTTTAAAGTGGTCCAAGACTTGGTCCCCAACTAAGGTCCCGGACCTTGTCATTGTAAAATCCTCGGGCTGTTTTCATGGGGTAGTCCAGGACTTCATACAGGTCCTAGGTCCTGGACCAATGTAGGCAAATTCTCTCGGGGGTAAAACAGGGGGTGGTCCGGAAGTTCTTACAAAACTTAAGTTCCGGACCAAGGCTGTGTAAGAACTCTCGGCCCCTTTTTGATGCATGGTCCGGGACATTACCCAAGACCTAGTGTGAGCCTCGATTTTAAACCCTATCCTATGTGGATTAAAGCTGATTAGGATCTAATCGGGTTTTAGGTCCACCTATAACCTAAGATTAATAACTATGTCATAAAACAATAATATTAAAACCTAAGCTAGCTCACTGGAACCTATTATGAGTCGCCACCTAATTTTAACCTAGATCAAATTAGGAAAGGAGAGTTCGGGTTCGGGGGCTTGATATTCGACTTATTTAGGGTTCAATTACTTTCATTACCCTTCCTAGGTCGTTTTTCCTCTACTTGGTTTATTTACGGCTTACTACAAAGTCGTTTTTAACCTAAGTGCGCGCTTCTGTTTTTTGTGTTTTTAGCATTTTTTGACAGAAAAGTAAAGTGAAATTGGAAGCTACCTAAACTAGGGTTTCGGAGGCAGAATTAGGTCAAATTTTGCTTACGTCCGTAGCCACGGACCCCATGTCCGAGACCACGGACCCCAGTTAACCTAAACTATACAGAAAAGTCGAAAATAAAGAAAAAACAAAAATTTGCAGGGTCCGGGGCCTCGGACAGGCTGTCCGAGGGCCCGGACATTATCAGAAAACCTAAATTTTGAATTTTTTTAAATCCCGCCGCCGTCCGTGGGTGTCCGTGGTCTCGGACAACGCGTCCGAGGTCCCGGACCATAGGTCCGAGGTCACGGACCACCCACGGACAGGGGTTTTCAGAAGGTTCCCGAGGGTGTTTTGAGCTCAAATTTTATGGGTGTGTAGCCTGAAAGGTTTACAAGTCGTTAGTGATTGAAAGTTTTCGATTTGAATCCGAATTAAGCACGAAACTTAGTAAACAAGTTATTGGACAGAAGCTTGAATAAACAGCAATACAAAAGCTTACGAAGGTTAGTTTGAGCCCAAAGTTCGAGGCAAGACAGATAATACCGTGGAGAATTAGGGAAGCTGAGTTTCTACCTGTTTTACCTTCGGATTCACAACGTTTCTTCACACCGGGATTCGTCGAGTGCTCCGTTGATGATAGACCCGAAAGGACTTCGAACCAAGCTTCTGGTTGTTGGTTGTTCTTGCTGTTCTTCACGTTTTGGTGGTGTTTTTGTGGGGTTTTGATGATTATTGGTGCTTTGGGAATTGGAAAACGTGTTTAGATGATGATTTCAGGGGATTTTCGGTATGATTTGGGTGGCCGGGTGTTGGAAAACGTGAGAGAGAGAGAGAGGAGGCTGCCTTTTCTGACTCTCTAGGGTTCTTGAGTATGTGAGGTTCTGATTTTATCCAAAAACCTATCCCTTTATATAGACTTTCTTAAAGATAAAGAAAATCTAGTAAAAGTAAGATTTTTCGATATTTTAACTAAGTAACTTCCCAAAGGAATTTTGCTATGAAATTTTAACCACATGTCAAGGATGGATATTATGAATTTTCTGAGGTGGAACCGAATTTTTCAAATGTTGGAATATTTTTAAATTGAATTTCCCGTCAGATTCAGTCAGAAATTGCTAGAAAATTATTGGAAATTCGAAAAATCAAAATTCCAACGCCACTATGCTTACAATGCCATCTTCTATCATGGGTTAAAATATCAAAACATTTCAAGCTGATTTGGGCATCCCTTGGAGGAGAGAGAAAGCTTATAGGAGGCCTCAGGAGCCTTAACAATTACGAAAACACCCCTGACAATGACAAAGCTGCTCCCTGTGCCATGGAACACACCGATCGGGCCGGAGTCTCTTACTGTTTGATGGAGATGGCTCTCACAACCTCGTATACCTTAACCAGGGGGTCAAAATTTTGGGTATAACAGAATGCCCCCCGTCAACTGGACTTTGCAACGAATGTGAAAAGTCTGGTTGATGCTTGAGTGGTGCCCCAAAATTTTGGACTCCACATAATCCTCCACGTTGTGTGAAACCGGGTTAACGATGCCCAGCTATTCGGAGGCGCTGACTACCTAAGCTACAAAGCATCGTCAAGCTATTCTAAAGCGCTGACTACCTAAGCTACAAAGCCTTGTCGAGCTATTCTAAGGCGCTGACTACCTAAAGGTAATAATGAAGTGATGTCAGACTATTCTAAGGTGCCGACTACCTATAAGGATGATATGCTGTCGAGCTATTCTAAGGCGCTGACTACCTAAAGTGATGAAAATGATGTCAAGCTATTCTAAGGCGTTGACTGCCTAGGATGTGAAAACTGGATGCAAATGCAAGAATGCTGAAATGTTAATGATGCAAATGATGCTGATGCTGATGATAATGCCGATGATGTTGATGATGCTCAGATGCTTCTGGGGGACCGAAACCCGTGCCGATGCTCCTGGCTGGACCCAATGTGGACTTATTGCCATCGCCCCCCAAGCCGGTGTGCAGGGATAACTCCTGGTAAAAACCCTGGGGACTTATTGCCTTTGCCCACCATTCATTGATCCCAAAAATAAGTTGACATCGCAAAAGGAGGATTTATTGCCATCACCTCGCCAACTTTCTGTCGCCAGGTCTTGTGACGCGCCTGGGTAATGCAGCTAGGTCTTATGACGAGCCCATATGAATGAGATGAATGCAATGTGTTTGATGAGAGGAGTAAGCTAAAAGGTAATGCTAGGTCTTACTACGAGCCTAAGGGAATGCAACTAGGTCTTATGACGAGCCTAAAGGGAGGTTCTAGGTCTTATGACGAGCCTAAAGGTTGGATCTAGGTCTTATGACGAGCCTAAAGGGTAGTTCTAGGTCTTATGACGAGCCTAAGGGAATGTAACTAGGTCTTATGACGAGCCTAAAGGGAGGTTCTAGGTCTTATGACGAGCCTAAAGGTTGGATCTAGGTCTTATGACGAGCCTAAAGGTGGGATCTAGGTCTTATGACGAGCCTAAAGGATGGTTCTAGGTCTTATGACGAGCCTAAAGGTGGGATCTAGGTCTTATGACGAGCCTAAAGGTGGGATCTAGGTCTTATGACGAGCCTAAAGGATGGTTCTAGGTCTTATGACGAGCCTAAAGGTAGGATCTAAGTGAAAGTGAGCCAAGTGTATGGTGGGTCCAAAAGGATGTAGAAGGATTAGGGTTTATGTCGAACCTAGAGAAGGTAGGGCTCAAGATGGGCCTGCGGATGTTTGAGCGTGAAGATAAGGCTCAAGACGGGCTTGCGGATGCTTGAGTGTGAAGGTAGGGCTTAGGACGGGCCTGAGGAAATTTGATGTGGAGGTAGGGCTTAGGACGGGCCTGAGGAAATTTGATGTGGAGGTAGGGCTTAGGACGGGCCTGAGGAAATTTGATGTGTGGGTAGGGCTTAGGACGGGCCTGAGGAAATTTGATGTGGAGGTAGGGCTTAGGACGGGCCTGAGGAAATTTGATGTGTGGGTAGGGCTTAGGACGGGCCTGTGTGATATGAGGAGGGTTTGATCCTTTGGGTTTTGGATTTTTGGCACTCAATCGGCGTCTCTGTTGCAATTGTTGGGACCAACAATTGCCCCCAGTATTTTTCCTTAAGGCAATCCGAGTTTTTTAGGATTTTATGGCAATCGATCGGAACGATCGATTGCCCCCAGTATTTTCTTTGATAAACCGCGCAAAAAACAAGTCCCACTCTCACAAGGTCAGGGTTTATCTTGATGTGGTGCTTTCTATCCTACACTCAAAGTGTTTGATGTTTGCACTCGTTTCCCACTTACGGTCACAACTTCTCAACCATTGAATTTGACATTTGTTAGATTTACGCATTCAACCTGTTACTTTCACGTGAGTGGATACACAACTACTAAGTCGGAAGTCTTTTGAGCTTATAACGTGGCTATGGGGTGTGATGAATGACAACAGGACAATGGAGGAATGTTTAGGATATGTGGAGCTATAAGGGCGACCAAAGCTGCAACTTGCACCTTCTCTCGGACTTGCTTTCTTTGTCCTGAAGTCGTTTTGGCTACTTCGTGATGACTTCGCTTGGAACTCTGGGTTTTTGAATTGTTCCTTGCATCCTTTCTCCTTCTTCCAATTTTGGGTTCCTTCAAGGCTTTTCAGGTTTGCCTTTCTTTGGATTTCTTTCCTTTCGGGGTTCTTGTGTTTCCCGGTTTTGAACTTTGAGAGCTGTTTTGATGTTAGCTCATTTGGATCCTGTGTCACTTTGGGACCATTTGCGGATCATTTCGTCATGCTGGTAGCGGTTTTGCTTCTTTGGACTTGTGAAGTTGCTGTTTGGAAGTCGGGCTCCTTGCTTCCTTTGGTCACCGGGTCGGTTATTCATCATTGGCTGGCTTATTTTGTGGAGTTTGTAGTGTTGTAAAAGAGGTCATATATGAAAAGCTCAGCGGGGGTGCCTAGGGTTTAATGTCTGGGTTCACAGGCTTTTGGCTGTGTGGTGCTGTACCTAGATGCTTCGTCATCCCTAATAGTTGTGTATCCGTTCTTTGTTACTTTTCACAGGTTTAAGCGTAAATTTACAAATTATCTCCTTCGGGCGGAGTCGTGCCGTTTGCCTCACTTTTGAATGTGACCTCTCTGGAGCCGTGTAAAAATGACACGCTCTTTCGCTCTTGGTTTTACCGCTCAAGGCACTCTCGCGAAACGTTTACTCAGAGACTTGTTTGCGCATTTAAACAAAAGAAATAAACATTATCGTTCCTTAACTCAGATTGCCCCCAGTATTGTTGCGGGGTTTTCTTGACAGACCTTAGAATGCCCAAGTTATTTGTGGAGGGTGACTGCATGTGTAGTGGCGAACAATGGTGATGAGTGGTGATGGGGCGATTGCTGAGTGATTTATATTTTTGTTTTTTTTTGTGTGTTCACATGAACGGAAGTATACTCATTAGAACACGAATCAAAGAAGAAATTTTATTGATAATCAAAAGAAGTAACAACGACATTGAGTACCAACTAAAAGGGAGAAACAACTAAACTAGCTAAAGAACTAAAAGAAAAGACGAAACAAATGCTACGCAAAACAACTGAAGAGAAAAGAAAAATAACAAAGATTCCTAGTGGTGCTCAGACATGGGGTTCCCGAAAATATTCCCATGCTCCAAGAACTGAAGTCCCTGGTCAAGCAAGTCTTGGATCTTATGCCGTAAGGCCCGGCAATGATCTGTGTCATGGCCAGGTAACTGATGGTGATGGCAGAATTGACTAAGATGCCTCCCTAAATGAGCGGTTCCTGGCCGAGGGGCCAAGGGCTGTAGCAAGTTTCTTTTCTGGAGCTCCTCAAATGCCTGACTTGGTGTTCGGCCAAAGTCGGTAAACTGTCTTGGCGCAGGGAATCGCCTTGGTCGGGATGATGCTTTGGTTCTCTGCTTTGAAACTGGGATTGCCACAACTGGCTTTGCCTTGTTGCCCATTCTCCGAGCTTTGAGCTGTCCTACCTGTAACCTGGCACTACAGTTCTGCGGGCACATGGGACTCTCGCCTAGGGCGGGTGTCGGTATTCCTAACTTAGTGCAAGATCTCGAGGAAGGAAAATTTAAAATGATCTCCTTGGGGGTTTCTTCTGGTCGTCTGCTCGCCCTCTCGAGTTCTGCAGCCATTTCCTGGTATCCCTTGTGAACCTTGGGCCGTAATAGAACTAACTTCAGTACAGTTGTGAAGAAAGCTAAGAAGCCTATTCACTAGTTCATTTTGGACTTGACGTCCGGCTTCAAGGGAAAGGGTCTTCGTTTTTAATTCTTCAATTGCTGCAATGTAGTTGGACTCCATGGCGTTCCTGACAGCACTATGTCTCTGCTCCATGGCATTGATGGTGTCCCGGTACTTTTGTCCAATGCTGCGAGATGGATATCCATGTTGATCGGATTTCCTCCTTCACCACTCCTAGGATTTGGGTTCACCTGTTTCCAAAACATCGTCTGTTAGAAAACTGAAGTTCTGGGCCGAGAAGGAATACTTGATAAAGTGGTATTCTAACTTGTTTGGGCCGAGTAATTCTTGGTTGGGCCTAAAAGATGATACTTATAACTAGGACCTTAGGTGGATTTACTTTTCGTGGGCCTAGAACTAAATTGATGATTCAAGTTGGGCTGAAAGAGAGAAATCACATGAGTTTAAACTTTTGGGCCCGAGCTCGAACAAACAATTCATTCAAACCAAACAAGGCCTTTGGGCTGCGAACAATAAAACCGTAAATTCGGGTTATTCCTATCAGTTTCTAGGCAGGGTAGTGGGCCGATCACACGAGCAAGCAAGCCCACACAATTCAACATGTCCTCACTAGACGTTAAAATCAAAACGGGTATGGATCGATCCGGAGAGGTGCTTGGGGCATGGGCCCGGGTTGCCACAAAGGAATAAGGCTTGCACGCTATTCTCTTTGGGCTTCCCCACTTTTTTCACATCACCTGAAGGTGTGCATCCACGGACGGGTCTTTGACTGACCAAACAATGGGCTTGGTAAGGGTACTGCCAGGAAAATGCTTGGGCTAAAGCCCAGGTATTAAGGGGTGTGGTTAGACGACACCCTCCTCTTTTCCCCCACTTATTCACATCACCTAAAAGTGAGTCCCAGGGGACCCTCAAACGGGTCCCAGAGTGGAATTGGTTTGCGTGGACCCTCGCTCTCATATGATGCAAGGGTGCAAAAATTAAAGTGCGCACAGAAGTAAACAAGCCATAAATAAACATTTTCAAGTTAAGCCCTCTTTCTTAAAATTAAACAAGTTAAAATTAAGAAGTGGTCCCCAGCAGAGTCGCCAGTCTGTGAGCCTCGATTTTAAACCCTATCCTATGTGGATTAAAGCTGATTAGGATCTAATCGGGTTTTAGGTCCACCTATAACCTAAGATTAATAACTATGTCATAAAACAATAATTATTAAAACCTAAGCTAGCTCACTGGAACCTATTATGAGTCACCACCTAATTTTAACCTAGATCAAATTAGGAAAGGAGAGTTCGGGTTCGGGGGCTTGATATTCGACTTATTTAGGGTTCAATTACTTTCATTACCCTTCCTAGGTCGTTTTTCCTCTACTTGGTTTATTTACGGCTTACTACAAAGTCGTTTTTAACCTAAGTGCGCGCTTCTGTTTTTTTGTGTTTTTAGCATTTTTTGACAGAAAAGTAAAGTGAAATTGGAAGCTACCTAAACTAGGGTTTCGGAGGCAGAATTAGGTCAAATTTTGCTTACGTCCGTAGCCACGGACCCCATGTCCGAGACCACGGACCCCAGTTAACCTAAACTATACAGAAAAGTCGAAAATAAAGAAAAAACAAAAATTTGCAGGGTCCGGGGCCTCGGACAGGCTGTCCGAGGGCCCGGACATTATCAGAAAACCTAAATTTTGAATTTTTTTAAATCCCGCCGCCGTCCGTGGGTGTCCGTGGTCTCGGACAACGCGTCCGAGGTCCCGGACCATAGGTCCGAGGTCACGGACCACCCACGGACAGGGGTTTTCAGAAGGTTCCCGAGGGTGTTTTGAGCTCAAATTTTATGGGTGTGTAGCCTGAAAGGTTTACAAGTCGTTAGTGATTGAAAGTTTTCGATTTGAATCCGAATTAAGCACGAAACTTAGTAAACAAGTTATTGGACAGAAGCTTGAATAAACAGCAATACAAAGCTTACGAAGGTTAGTTTGAGCCCAAAGTTCGAGGCAAGACAGATAATACCGTGGAGAATTAGGGAAGCTGAGTTTCTACCTGTTTTACCTTCGGATTCACAACGTTTCTTCACACCGGGATTCGTCGAGTGCTCCGTTGATGATAGACCCGAAAGGACTTCGAACCAAGCTTCTGGTTGTTGGTTGTTCTTGCTGTTCTTCACGTTTTGGTGGTGTTTTTGTGGGGTTTTGATGATTATTGGTGCTTTGGGAATTGGAAAACGTGTTTAGATGATGATTTCAGGGGATTTTCGGTATGATTTGGGTAGCCGGGTGTTGGAAAACGTGAGAGAGAGAGAGGAGGCTGCCTTTTCTGACTCTCTAGGGTTCTTGAGTATGTGAGGTTCTAATTTTATCCAAAAACCTATCCCTTTATATAGACTTTCTTAAAGATAAAGAAAATCTAGTAAAAGTAAGATTTTTCGATATTTTAACTAAGTAACTTCCCAAAGGAATTTTGCTATGAAATTTTAACCACATGTCAAGGATGGATATTATGAATTTTCTGAGGTGGAACCGAATTTTTCAAATGTTGGAATATTTTTAAATTGAATTTCCCGTCAGATTCAGTCAGAAATTGCTAGAAAATTATTGGAAATTCGAAAAATCAAAATTCCAACGCCACTATGCTTACAATGCCATCTTCTATCATGGGTTAAAATATCAAAACATTTCAAGCTGAT
>CM041776.1:129087085-129171019 GCA_023374045.1 Limonium bicolor | reverse complement strand
TTGCCCACTTGACCAAATTTTAAAAGAGGAAGAGCAAGAGGAGATTGGACAAGGAAAGAAGAAATTACGAGCTTAAGGTAAGGAAACCTTCTTAATGCTAATTTTAATGCATTAGAATGTTGGGAATGGGTAAATTAATGAATGAACCCAAAATGTGTACTAGGAATGCAATTGGTGGAAGGTTGAGAGAATTTGTGAATTGATGTTTAGATTGAAGGCCTTAGAGCCAAGTAATTCGAGCATGTGTATTGGTATTGTTGTTTGAGGAGGTTTTTGGTAAATTATGATTGCTTTGAGTGCTGGTAGGACCCTTGTATGGGTGTGGCTAGAATAGGATTGATTTGCATGAGAATTGATGGATTTGGGAATGTAAAGATTTGTAGGTAAGTCATGGCAAAAGTTTGGTAGAACGTATGGTGTTTTAAGAGATGATATGAGTAAGAAATGGCCAAGGGTTAACGTGGTGTTTGGAAAAGAACCAATTTGGTTAGTTAACCCCTTAGGAGCTATTGTAGAGGTGAGTAAAGTAGTGAGAAAAATCTGTAGCAAAATGGGTTGTGAAGACCTTAGAATTTCAAGAAAAAGAGTTAGTGTTTATAATCTTGGGAATGGAGATTGGACTTGGGTATAGGTAGTGCATTTGTCTAGGATGGGATGGTAATGGTCAATAAGTAATTTGGTAAGGTTGGTAGGAGGTTGTAACTCTTAAGAAGAAGTTAGAAATGCACTAGAGTGCATAAGTGCAGAGATGAGTATTGAAGGTTGTAGGAATTGAGCAAGGATTTGAGTAAAGAATTTAAGTAAGGATTTAAGGAGGTTTAGAGCATGATTGAGAGTATTTATGATGGGTCAACATGTTAGATTACATATAGGAAGATTGGGAAGGAAATGAGTAGAATAATGGAGTTGAAATAGAGTAAAATGAAGTATACTGGGTAGGACCGACCCAGGGGACCGACCCATGGCTGGGTCGGTCGAGTGTAAAACTTGCAGTCGGAGAGTTTCTGACTCCGACCGTACCAGGGGGATTGGGTCGGTCTAGTGTAGAGGTTCAAGACGGAAAGTTACTGACTTGGACCGACCCAAAGGAGTTGGGTCGGTCGTGGGTCGGTCGAGATAGGAATTCCCAGACCCGGTACATACTGAGTTCGACCGACCCAGGAAGGTTTGGGTCGGTCGGGACAAGTTGTGGGTCGGTCGGACCTAACACAAAAAAAGGAAGAGAAATGAATGAAATGTAACTGCGAGTATATATGTATATGTGTATACAAGAAGATGCACAAGAGTGGCATTGGTAAGATCATTGAGAGAGTAATGAAGAAGTTGTAAACTTATGAACACATGAGTAAACTAAGTATAATGGGATAACTGGAGTAGAAATTATTTACGTACAGTATGAACATGGTATTAATAGCATTGTTTGAAACATTAGCAGTGGAACAAGTGTGAACCAAGGAACATGAGAACACACGGTAAAGCTAACCCCGATGAAAGGTATGATTTTCTCATGCCTCGTATGCTAACCGAGTTACGTTGATTTGTATGCTTGTGTGCCGGCTAATCAAGATAAACGCATGAAAATGGTTTATTGCTTTGATTGTATGTCTTGCTGTATGATGTATGAGCTAACCCTTCTTGAATGATTGTATGGCCTAACCTAGTGTGTAGACCGGCTCATAGATGAGTCTTGTTGGTTAGTGACTCGTAGGAAGAGTCATGTTACGAATTAATGGAAACGTGGAAACGCACTAAAACCATCGAACCAAGAAACGATAACACAAACCAATGAACTCACTAGAATGTGAGAGAGTGTATGAGATTAGTAAACTCCCGATAACGGTTAGAGAACCGAATTAATTTAATCCACCAAACAATAAATAGTGGGAGTATATAAGTAACCTCTACTAGAGGAATTAATGTTGGTGCAAGACATGAATCATGAGAGTAGTGAAGAATGATAAGGGATCTCCAAACCCCTTAGAAAAATAGTCGACCCACAATGAGAGGAACCAACTAGTATAAACAATGTCCCGAACATGAGAGTAATCGATACGATGGGGGAACCCTTAAATCTGAGATTACTAGACGTTGGTAATTCCCTAAGCTAATAGAGGATATCGAGAGAGATACTTCTAGGCTAATCCATGAGATTGTAAAATGACTCCAAGAGAGGAGTGTTGGGAATTTGAGTAGTCCGGTAAAAACGGACATTTGAGTATTGGAGGAGCTAAGTGTATAGCCCCGTTGTATTTGTAAGCCCGGTGGCGAGTCTTGTGTATGAATCCGCCCGGAGGCTAAAAGTAATGAGTATTGAGTAATGTGTATATATGAGTAAAGTAAGGAGTATTGAGTAAGGAGTAAGTATGAGTACGTAATGAGTACCGAGTAATGAGTAAGTACGAGTAAGGTATTGTGTAGAGTACTCGGTATATTCAAGTCATCAGACCGATAGTATGTAGTATTGTAATTGGTCTTGTTAGTCACATGGGTGACTAACGGCATTGTACACCCGCCGTTGTGTATGTATTAGCCGCAGCGAAGGTAAGTAATTGTGAAGTAATGACGGTATTAGCGGTAGGGGTGTTACAGAGGTCGATGACCAATGGAGGTGGTGCTTTCTCCTCACATTCGAGGATGTAAACATCCTTTTCCTGTTGGTGATGCTCAATGGGACAGTCCTCTACCAGCTCGTAGACAATTTTAGAAACTTTAATCTTTTCAGGATTAACCACAACTAATACCTCTTTGAGAGACTCTTCTTCAGCTTCAAGAAATATATGCTCGAACTAGGGGTGTCAAAATCGGGTTTCGGGTCGGGTTGTGCTCAACCCGAATGCGACCCGAACCCGGAGCGGGTTGTACTTCTTTAACCCGAACCCGGAGCTGGTTGACCCGAACCCGACCCGTTTTTTCAAAAATTTATTTTATTTTTTTAATTTTGGACTATTTAATAAAAAAAATAATACTATAATATTAATTAATTATTATGTACAATATATAATCATATGTTATCGATTAAATGTTTATTTCAGTCATAATTAATCATTAAATACTAATTAAGTCATTACATATAACATATTTTCTATTTTTAATTAATTTTTTTCAGATTACGGGTTAGCGGGTTCAACCCGAACCCAAAGCGGGTTTCAATGACCCAACCAGAACCCGACCCAAAAATCATTTCGTGTAACACCCCGTCTAAAGCCAGTCGTGGTTATCGCAAACTTATCAGTTAATCAAAAACGTCACAGCGGAAATAACTAACACCGGGACCTTGCCACGGTCTGATCATTAGAATATACTGAACCTTAAACCGATTTACAACACTTATCCAAAATATACAACCGACCAAAATACCACCAACCAACCAAGTTTAAGTATCTAAGTCATAAACACCAACTTACATCAGTTTAAATATAAACAGACGGGCGCACATGCGCAACCCGTGCTCAAAATAAATAACCCATCCTAATTCTAACCGCTCCTACTCTCGTGGTATGACTTCATGGGTTTCTTACATGCAAGTGTAAAAACAGCCCCCAAAGGGGGTCAGCACGAATGCTGGTACTCCCTCCCATGGCCCCCAAGCTAACGGGGCTACGACGACTAATTGTCGATAGCATGGAAGTTGATTAGATACACAAGCATAATATGAAGTGCAATAAACAACCATCCACCAATGAACATACATAGTCCACACACAAATCAACGACTCAAGCGTTCCCTTAACAAGCGGGTTAGTAACCACCTCCTTACACCTGATTCCACTTAACCTCAGTTCACCTTAACTTACCTCAGTCTTATCCTTATCTTAATCTCAGTATACAAACCGTTTCTAGAATGGAAATGGTTGTATCTTATCTTAACTTAGGATTTAGGTGATCCTACCGCACCATCATAATGCCACCTACCTTGGACGGGAGTCCAGTGTAGCTGAGCCGGCAACCGACCCTAGGCAAAAAGTCCGAAGACAAGTCCTTAAGCGGAGGACGGATCTGATTCAGATACCGACCCCCTTTCCTTAGCATGCATGACCGGAGTCAGTCCCGGGTTCCTCACTCCCCCCTTAAGTTCCAGTTAGTGAAAGTCTTACAACCCATGTGTTAGTTAAACCTTAGCGGGTATTAACCAATAGATACCGATACTTAACTCCTTTTCTTAACTCAGCAAGCACTAAACTTAGTTAGTGACAATATCAAGTCTCGTGGGTTAGTGTAAAGAAGACACATTGACAACGAGAACAAGTATAACCGGTTGCATGCTTTATCTTGTCTTAGTCATAGCGATTAAACAGATAGCACACAAGCCGAGGGACACCTCGTTAGCAAGCAGGTCATAAGAAAGATTATACCGTTCATCGTCGATGATTGTTTGGTTTATCTCCTTCCAAGTCCCAATTCACAAGTTCTGAAACATTCATTCAGTTTTAGGTTATTATTCAATTCAACTCAATACAATTACTTCACCTCTCTAGACATCAACTTTTACCCATTGTTTTTCACTAAGCCTTGTGGTTTTTAACTTAACTCCTAAGTGCATCATTTCCTCATTATCTATTACACTTACTCACCCACTTAATGACCATTACACCCACCAAACATGTCCTTAATAACCTTATAACATCAATACCTAATCATCCCCACCATTTCCTAACCTTAAACAAAGTTTTTGGCCAAAACAGCACCGCGTCCGAACTTGTGTCCGAGCTTCCCAAGTTCGGACATAGGTCGAGACTCAAAAGGGTGCAACCAGACGTGTGTCCGAACATGTGTCCGAGCTTCCCTAAGTTCGGACATAGGTCGAGGAAAAATCAAAGGAAAAATTTCAAGTGTCCGAACTTCGAAGGTCGGACAGAAGTCCGGACACTGGCCGAGACTCAGAAAATTTAATCGCATCAGGGCATGTCCGAGCTTCCAAATTCGGACGGAAGTTCGGACAGGCCAGAATACTCATCTTCTATATCCTTAAACACTTATCTCATTTCTTAGTATGTTCTAACCTTGATTGGGCACTTAAAATAGACCTTAAGCCCTCCACTAAACTCCTTAAATCCCTCATCAATACCCATCTTAGTCATTATGCATTTACCTTGCAATAATGTCAACACTTGTAATGTTTCTCACTAGGCTTCTAAGTGGTGGTTCACACCTATTATAACCACTATGCCAAAATGCTTCCTCACCACTATAACATCATCTCCCAAGCATCTTTCACCACCTAAAATTCCTTTATGCAACTACTTAAAGTTCCTACACAAATTTATGCATCCTTCTTCCAACACATCATTTCATTTCTACTAGTTTACCAATATTTGCCTAAGTCCTAAATATACAAGTTCATTCATTTGATTCCTATATCCTCCATGGTGATGCCTAAGTCATTCTAACTCACAAGAACACCTTGAACTTACTCTTTTTCATCAAAGCAACCCCTAAAGTTCCCTAGTACTACCTTAGTCATGAAATTTCCGTAGAACATCTTAAACACTAAGTTTCTTCATCAAATTTTGGCATGGGTTCTCTAGTATATTGTTACACCTAAACACTTGGTTTTTCACCTTCAAACAACCAAGATCACTCAAGTTCTCATTACCTCATCTTAACACACAATTACACCCAAAACCACACCACATCATCATATAGTGTATAAACTTAAAATGCTTGGCCATTAGGCCCTTAAATGACAATAATCTTAACCACTGAATTTCCACATATATTTGCCTTTGACCTGCGAATACACACAACAAGGCTCCCATTGAAATAAAATGCTTCTTGTAATTCATCTCAACATTGTTTAACTATCTCTTTTCTCATTGGCTCCTTAGTCACAAGTTCTCAAACATAGTCATTGTTTCTCCTAGGTTATATATAGCCCTTTTCTAATGTAAACCTTAAGCTACACTCATCATATACCTAAATCCCATCCCTTAATGCATTAAACACCTTAAGGTAAGACATTTACCTTGTTCTTTTTCAAGCTTAACAAACTTTCTTCCTTAGGTTTTTCCTTGCTCAATCTCGGTCACCAAGTCAAGTTCTCCTTGCCAATGTTCTAACCAACATTCAATGACTCCAATGAGTACTAAACAACACACTAACCTTAAGGAATAAACCTAGGTTAAAATGTGTTTTAAGGTATTAAATTGATTGTTTTACCTTGGTTTCTCAAGACAAGCTTGGATATGAATCAAGAAGGACCTCCTCTTGCCCTTGGAGAATAAGAAACAAGCTAGAACAAGGCATAAAAATGAAGCCCCATGAGTATACATTTTCGGTTATGGAGAGAAAATGATGGAAACCTAGATTTTCTTACATATTCTTTACCTTAAGAGAATGGAGAGGCTAATGGAGTCTCCAAGCTTGAGTTTCCCCCTCTAATGGCGGTTTCCCTTGGCACCAAAATGGAACTCTTGAAGTATTGGAAGGATAGAAAGGAAGAGCTTGAGCTAACTAAGAAGAATATGTAATTTGTTTTGGTTTTGGAGCTAAAATGAGTAAGTAGTAATCAAAGGAAGGTGAAGCTAGCATGGAGGTTGTTCTTCACATTGGAGAAGAAGTGCGGAGCAGCTCAAAACCGGTGGGAATAAGAGAGAATGAAGAGGTGAGGAGAGAGGTAAGTAAAGTTGGGATATTTATGTTAAAGGTGAATAGTGAATTTACTTACTTTTGCTTTATTCATTACTTAGCTAGATAAGTGTGGTGAGTCACACTTAGAAACTGGCCCCCTTGGTCAAATAAGGTGTATTGTGGTCTTTGTTGACCATTTGATTGACTTACTTTGACTAATGTCTTAAACTAGCATTATTTGGTTACTATTCACTAAACATGGCACATAATTGTGAAATTTTTGATTTCCCATTGATTTAGACTCCCTAATGTGATACTAATTAGTACACATGTTAATTAAAGAGTAATGATGGACATTTAGCCACTCAAAACCCATTTCAAGACAATTTTTCAAAAATGTGCTTTAAGACTCCTTAAAGCACATTTTGTGTTTTAACTTGTTTTCAAGCTTGGTTTTCTTTGGTAATTGGTTTAAAATGACCATTAGGATATTACTAAGGTCTAAGAATGATATTTGGGTGCTCACCCAAGTCTCTCCAAGCTTAGAGCACGTTTTTGCTTAAACTGCTCTTTTGGTGTTTCCTTATGTTTTCTTTGATTAAAATGGTTTCTTAATGTTTCTAAGGCATTATTTAGCCTTCTTATATCTTAGTTTATCACTTAAACACCATATCTAAGTTTGGGGTATTTCAATCTACCCCCCTTAAAAGAACTTTGTCCACAAAGTTCACACGTGTACTAAATCATTCACGGTACTCAATTTCTTAATCTTAATACCACACCATATATTCTCATTCATAGATCTCAAGACTCAAAGGTCAATCACAAATACAATACATAAGTATTATAAATAACTCAAACTTATCACCAAAGTGTAGCAACTTACACAGAATCACATCTTACACAACCAAACAAACGACAAACATGCTCGTTTCCTAACTCAAAAGCGAGGAAGCTCTACCCCCCTAAAAAGGGGTACGCCCCGTACCCTATACAGACGATCTAGTCAGTAAACAAAGTAGGGTACTTCGCCTCATCTTATCCTCTAATTCCCACGTGGCCTCTTCGACATCCTGGTTAGACCAGAGAACCTTCACCAGTCGCACTGACTTATGGCGAGTGTCCCTAGTCTTACTATCCCAGATTCTCTGAGGAAGCTCCACTGATCTCATATTCGGTTCTAATGTCAACCTCTCAGGTTCTAACACATGGGAGGGGTGGTGCATGTATTTCTTTAACTGCGAAACATGAAAAACATCATGCACTTTACCCAGTTCAACAGGTAAATTCAACCTATAAGCAACCGGGCCCACCAGCTCCGTAATCTCATAAGGACCAACAAACTTCGGGCTTAATTTGCCCTTCTGCCCAAATCTGAATACACCCTTCATCAGTGAAACTCGCAGAAATACCCGATCGCCCATAGCGAACTCCACGTCTCATCGTCGAACCTCAGCATACGACTTCTGCCTTTCCTGAGCAGCTTTCATATTCTCCCTGATTTGCTGAACTTCAGCCTTAACTTGTTCTAAGTACTCTGGTCCTATAATGACTTTCTCACTAGACTCATCCCAGCAGAGCAGTGTACGACATGGTCTACCGTACAACGCTTGAAAAGGTGCCATCTTGATCGAAGCGTGATAGCTGTTGTTGTATGCAAACTCGATCAGATGTAATTTGTCAATCCAACTGCCCTGGAAGTCTAAGGCACATGCCCTCAGCATTTCCTTGAGTGTCTGAATCGTACGCTCAGTCTGACCATCTGTCTGAGGATGGAATGCGGTACTCAACTTCAGTTCTGTACCCAACGCTTCTCTAGTAGCTCTCCAGTACCTCGAAAAGAATCTGGTATCTCTATCTGACACTATGGTCTTCGGTATCCCGTGATGTCTCATGATTTCTTTTTCAAATAACTCACCTAATTTGGTCACCTTCCAAGTATCCTTCATCGCTATGAATCGGGCTACTTTGGTAAGGCGATCCACCACCACCCATATCATGTGGAGACCTCCCCTAGCAGGTGGGAGTCCAACCACAAAGTCCATGGAGATATCATGGAACTTCCACTCCGGAATTAGCATCGACTGTACCATTCCGCCTGGTCGTCGGTGCTCGAATTTCACCTTCTGGCAAGTGAGACACCTCAAGACGAACTCTGTAACATCTGTCTTCATCCCGACCACCAGAAGTATCTCTTCATGTCTTTATACATCTTAGAGGCTCCCGGATGGATGTAAACTGAAGAACAGTGTGATTCCCTAAGTATACGGTCTTTCAGATCCGTGTTGCCCCGTGGTATGCATAACCGGCCCTTAAGTCTGATCAGATCATCGTCGTGAAGTCTAAAGTCATATTTCTGACTCTCAAAGGTACCATCTGTCAGCTTCTGTCTGACCTCTCTCATATACTCATCTATCCTCTGAGCCTCTCACCCCTCATCAACCAAGCTGGAGAAAGAGACTAGCGAATGGAGTGAGTGTGCTCGACGGCTCACGACGTCTGCTACAACATTGGCCTTCCCCTCTTTGTATTGGAGGTTAATATCATAGTCTTTCAGAAACTCCAACCATCTCCTTTGTCGGAGATTCAACTCCTTCTGAGTGAATATGTATTTCAAGCTCTTGTGATCGGTGTAGATCGTTACACTAACCCCGTACAAGTAATGGCGCCATATCTTCAAAGCGAAGACTACAACTCCCAGCTCTAAATCATGTGTGGGGTAGTTCTCCTCATGTTTCTTTAACTAGCGTGAGGCATATGCCACCACCTTGCCATGTTGCATGAGCACGTAACCCAGCCCTCTGCCGGATGCATCACAGTAGACCTCAAAGCCCTGCGTACCGTCTGGAATGGTCAGAACCGGTGCGGTGGTCAGTGACTCTTCCAAACTCTGAAATGATCTCTCACAGTCAGCCGTCCATAAGAACGATGCATCTTTCTTCATCAGACTGGTCATCGGTTTCGCGACCTTGCTGAAGTCCTTAACAAACCTCATGTAGTAACCTGCCAGACCGAGAAAGCTTCGGATGTCGGTAATAGTCTACGGTCTTGGCCAAGTACGTACGGCATCAATCTTCGCTGGATCCACCGAGATCCCAGCATCCGAGATGACATGACCTAGGAAAGAGACCCGGTCAAGCCAAAACTCACATTTGGAGAACTTAGCATATAGCTGGTTCTCCCTCAGTATCTCTAATACCCTCCTCAGATGTTCCTCATGTTCAACCTTAGATCTCGAATATATCAATATGTCGTCGATGAATACCATAACCGACTTGTCCAGCTGCTCCCGGAATAAGCGGTTCATCAGATCCATAAATTTCATCGGTGCGTTCGACAAACCGAACGGCATCACTGTAAACTCATAATGGCCGTATCGTGTCCGGAATGCCGTCTTCTCAATATCTCCCTCCTTAATGGCTATCTGATGATACCCCGATCTGAGATCAATCTTGGAAAACATAGATGCTCCCTTCAACTGATCGAACAGATCGTCAATGCGGGGTAGTGGGTACTTATTCTTCACTATTACTGCGTTCATCTCTCTGTAGTCGATGCAGAGGCGGAGACTACCATCCTTCTTCTTCACGAAGAGAACTGGCGCTCCCCATGGTGACACACTTGGTCTGATGAATCCCTTGTCTAACAAATCTTTTAACTGTTCTTTTAATTCATTCATCTCTGCCGGAGCCATGCGGTATGGTGCCTTGGCTATCGGTCCGGTACCAGGTAGCAGCTCGATGGTGAACTCTACCTCCCGAGTGGGTGGCATGCCGGGCAGTTCCCGTGGAAAGAGATCGGGGAACTCCAACACTACCGGTAAGTCGAGGTCGAACTCGGGGTCTCTCTCTATGTCCTGTACATAGCAGAGGTACACCTCTTCCCTCCTCCTCAATTCCTTATACATTGCCATGGCGGTGATGATCTTAGTCAAAGGCTCTCTGGGCCTCTGGCGGTACGATATGGTTACCCCAGACGGACTCCTGAGCTGCAGTCTAAGCTCGGCGCACAGGATACGTCCCTTGTGCCGCTCCAACCAGTTCATCCCGAAGATAACATCAAATCCCAATTCCCTGAACTCAATAAAACTGACTGGAAAGTCTTCCCCCTTAATACTGACAATGGCTCCTCAGTAGTAGCGTGTGCAACGAACCTTCTCCTTAGACGGGAGCATAACCGTGAAGTCGGGTAGCTCATCGGCGTCTAGCCCTAACCTTCTCGCAAAAGATGCCGAGACAAAGGTATGCGAGGCCCCTGAGTCGAAGAGAACTGATGCCTCAATCCCATTAATCAGAAAGGTGCCGGTGAGGATAGTACCACTGGCGTCGGTCTGTGCCTCTATAAGTATGCTTAGCGCACCTTTTGTACCGAGTCCATGACCTAATTGTATTCATAAGCTTCATGAGTAATGATGGTATAACAAGAGTCGTAACAATTTACATGCACAACACTGTTATTTTATTCATAACCATCCTGTTTACAACATGTGCTTTAATCTTACATCTCATTCCTTATCTCATACTAACATTACATGGCTAATATTGTCTAAAGGTTAAGTTTAATCTTCCTGGTCTCATATGTGTCGCGTTGATTACTGTTGACGGTGCTGTATTCAGCTTGATTCTCTTAATCCCCTGGTACAACATCCTTGATTCTCCTCCCAAAACTAATACATCCCCTGACTTAAGTATTAACTTATTAGCACGGTCCGCACGCTTCTGCTCGCCGTATAAAAATTCTGCATCATCTCCAAGGGACCAAGACACTACGGGTATCCCTCTTTCGAGAGACTCCGTTGTCTCATCCTTATCCTGGTGTAGTCCAAGTCGCCCATCTTTCTCGTAGAAGTTCACAATGCAAATGTCTGCTTGTATGTCTGGAATCGGTTCAGCCACCAACTGCTGAGCGACTTCCATAACTTGTGTATTTACCGGATGGAACTCTTCGGGTATTCCCGGTGGTGAGACTCCATCTTGTATCCTCGTGGTTTGGTAGGTCTTGGCATACGGATTCCAATCCTTGCCTAAGCTCATCATTTTTAGCTTCATTCTTGCTCCCCCTAGGTACTCCGGTGTATAAAAACCTCCCGGTCCCATTCCTAGTTGACTGCATTTCCTGATGATAGCTATTTGTGCTGCCAGTGTCAGGTATCCCCTTAATAAAATCATACCTGGGCGGATAACCTGACATTGTCCGGGTGGAAAGTCTATGGTTTCGATGTCGGTGTACTCCGGGTTAGGTGTAGAAGGCATTGGATAGCAGATGTTGAAGCTTCCTAAGGTGGTAATAAGTCATATCTTACTTAAGTTCTAATCTTATCTCATTCTCACTTAATTCATTCATTCACCAAACATGCATGATAATGCGGTAAGCAAGCAATTTTATTACTAAGTGGTTATAGCGGTACCTGGCCTCGATGAGGGTTCAGGCTCATCGTCCCGGTCCACCAAGTGTAGTGTGGGTCCCGACTTCTGGGCTACCCGTGGGTTCTTGTCTGCAGCTTGCTGCACTCTCTTCTGACTATCAGATCCAGCTCCCTAATCAGTCTTGCCCTTGCCCCTAGTCTCGGGTCTATAGGCTCTGCTAGCGGGGTTCCGGAAGCACTCGTATGCTCGGTGTTCGTATACCCCACAATAATTGCACTCCACCTTGTTCCCCTTGCAATCGAGCCCGGGGTGGTCCTTGTGACACCACTGACAAATGTAGTGTCGCTGGTAGCCACCACCGGCTCCCTTTTCAGTCTCAGATCCTGATCATTCACAATATCAGTACTCATATCTCAACGGTTACTAATTGTCTCTTAACTCACTCAATATCAATCCCTTACCCTTTGGCGCCATTGAGCGCAGGGGTGTAGCTGCGTACGCGTACGTCAACTTCAGTGGCTCCTCTAGAGCCTTCTCCTTTTCCTCCTTCCCTTTTTGGTTCTGATTTTTTTGGGCTTGAGGCTGGTACTTCTGTTCCTTGTACCCACCTTGCCCTTGGTTCTCTGTGCCCTTACCGGCACTCTTCCTCTTAGCATTGTCCTCGTCCCTCAGCTGGACGGTTATCTCAACCTTAGCAGCAGCATGATAGCACTCCTACTTTCTAAAGTATTAGTTACAATTATTTTTCACAATCTAAATCTTATTCTCTTAATCGTATCTTACTCATTTACTTACTCATATCTCAACCATTCCCATTATCTGCAACGTAGTATAGCTCGTCGGCCCCATGCCGTAGCGGAGTCGATGGCTAAGCCCGCCATAGAAGCGGTCCACTAGTATCTGGTCTGAATATCCAAGACCTGGCAGAAGACGGAGCAAGGCGGTGAACTCTGAGTAATACTCATCCACCGTCATCTTGTCGGTCTTCTTAAGCGCATCCAACTGTAGGCGCTTCTTTGTCTGGACATGGGCGGGATAGTACTTTGCCCGAAGCAGTGCTATATACTGGTCCCAGCCGAAGTCTGGATTAGCCACATGCTCGGCCCTCACCAGCTTCCACCAATCGCCTGCTGCCCCCTTCAGATAGAATGCAGCCAGACGCACCTTGATCCCAGCAGGGACGTCAAGGGTCTCGAAGGTGGTCTCCAGCTCGGAGATGTACGCCTCAAGCTTGGCGGGATCAGTCTCCCCCTTAAAATGTGCAGGTCGAAGGTTTGCAAGGCTCTTCACCCAATTCGGTTCCCAGGGCTGTGGCGGTGGAGGTGGTGCACCCACACCGGGCTGATAGCCCATGTGCCCTAATGTAGCAGCTACGATCTCTACGATCATCTGCCCTTCCGGTATCTCTGTAGCATCGTCGTCCCTACCACGGCCTCGGCCTCTCCTTCCTGACATCTGAACAATCACAACTCACATTAGATTCGTACCCACCTCTGTTTCGGTTAACGAATTCATAACGTCCGTAGACGGTAAAGATGATCCACACTTAATAGTGGTCATCTGACTCTACTCACACTAACAGCTCACACCCTTAACCCATCACTTATTTCTTAACTTATATTCTAACTCGATGGTTACTCATGTCCGGTATTTCTTGATCAGAGCGTAACTACGCTCTGATACCACTTTTTGTAACACCCCGTCTAAAGCCAGTCGTGGTTATCGCAAACTTATCACTTAATCAAAAACGTCACAGCGGAAATAACTAACACCGGGACCTTGCCACGGTCTGATCATTAGAATATACCGAACCTTAAACCGATTTACAACACTTATCCAAAATATACAACCGACCAAAATACCACTAACCAACCGAGTTTAAGTATCTAAGTCATAAACACCAACTTACATCAGTTTAAATATAAACAGACGGGCGCACATGCGCAACCCGTGCTCAAAATAAATAACCCATCCTAAGTCTAACCGCTCCTACTCTCGTGGTATGACTTCATGGGTCTCTTACCTGCAAGTGTAAAAACAGCCCCCAAAGTAGGTCAGCACGAATGCTAGTACTCCCTCCCATGGCCCCCAAGCTAACGGGGCTACGACGACTAATTGTCGATAGCATGGAAGTTGATTAGATACACAATCATAATATGAAGTGCAATAAACAACCATCCACCAATGAACATACATAGTCCACACACAAATGAACGACTCAAGCGTTCCCTTAACAAGCGGGTTAGTAACCACCTCCTTAAACCTGATTCCACTTAACCTCAGTTCACCTTAACTTACCTCAGTCTTATCCTTATCTTAATCTCAGTATACAAACCGTTTCTAGAATGGAAATGGTTGTATCTTATCTTAACTTAGGATTTAGGTGATCCTACCGCACCATCTTAATGCCACCTACCTTGGACGGGAGTCCAGTGTAGCTGAGCCGGCAACCGACCCTAGGCAACAAGTCCGAAGACAAGTCCTTAAGCGGAGGGCAGATCTGATTCAGATACCGACCCCCTTTCCTTAGCATGCATGACCGGAGTCAGTCCCGGGTTCCTCACTCCCCCCTTAAGTTCCAATTAGTGAAAGTCTTACAACCCATGTGTTAGTTAAACCTTAACGGGTATTAACCAATAGATACCAATACTTAACTCCTTTTCTTAACTCAGCAAGCACTAAACTTAGTTAGTGACAATCTCAAGTCTCATGGGTTGGTGTAAAGAAGACACATTCACAACGAGAACAAGTATAACCGGTTGCATGCTTTATCTTGTCTTAGTCATAGCAAGCAGGTCACAAGAAAGATTGTACCGTTCACCGTCGACGATTGTTTGGTTTATCTCCTTCCAAGTCCCAATTCACAAGTCCTAAAACATTCATTCAGCTTTAGGTTATTATTCAATTCAACTCAATACAATTACTTCACCTCTCTAGACATCAACTTTTACCCATTGTTTTTCACTAAGCCTTGTGGTTTAACTTAACTCCTAAGTGCATCATTTCCTCATTATCTATTACACTTACTCACCCACTTAATGACCATTACACCCACCAAACATGTCCTTAATAACCTTATAACATCAATACCTAATCATCCCCACCATTTCCTAACCTTAAACAAAGTTTTTGGCCAAAACAGCACCGCGTCCGAACTTGTGTCCGAGCTTCCCAAGTTCGGACATAGGTCGAGACTCAAAAGGGTGCAACCAGACGTGTGTCCAAACATGTGTCCGAGCTTCCCTAAGTTCGGACATAGGTCGAGGAGAAATTTCAAGTGTCCGAACTTCAAAGGTCGGACAGAAGTCCGGACACTGGCCGAGACTCGGAAAATTTAATCGCAACAGGGCATGTCCGAGCTTCCAAATTCGGACGGAAGTTCGGACTGGCCAGAATACTCATCTTCTATATCCTTAAACACTTATCTCATTTCTTAGTATGTTCTAACCTTGTTTGGGCACTTAAAATACACCTTAAGCCCTCCACTAAACTCCTTAAATCCCTCATCAATACCCATCTTAGTCATTATGCATTTTCCTTGCAATAATGTCAACACTTGTAATGTTTCTCACTAGGCTTCTAAGTGGTGGTTCACACTTATTATAACCACTATGCCAAAATGCTTCCTCACCACTATAACATCATCTTCCAAGCATCTTTCACCACCTAAAATTCCTTTATGCAACTACTTAAAGTTCCTACACAAATTTATGCATCCTTCATCCAACATATTATTGCCTTTCTACTAGTTTACCAATATTTGCCTAAGTCCTAAATATACAAGTTCATTCATTTGATTCCTAAATCCTCCATGGTGATGCCTAAGTCATTCTAACTCACAAGAACACCTTGAACTTACTCTTTTTCATCAAAGCAACCCCTAAAGTTCCCTAGTACTACCTTAGTCATGAAATTTCCTTAGAACATCTTAAACACTAAGTTTCTTCATCAAATTTTGGCATGGGTTCTCTAGTATATTGTTACACCTAAACACTTGGTTTTTCACCTTCAAACAACCAAGATCACTCAAGTTCTCATTACCTCATCTTAACAGACAATTACACCCAAAACCACACCACATCATCATATAGTGTATAAACATAAAATGCTTGGCACTTAGGCCCTTAAATGACAATAATCTTAACCACTAAATTTCCACATATATTTGCCTTTGACCTGCGAATACACACAACAAGGCTCCCATTGAAATAAAATGCTTCTTGTAATTCATCTCAACATTGTTTAACTATCTCTTTTCTCATTGGCTCCATAGTCACAAGTTCTCAAACATAGTCATTGTTTCTCCTAGGTTATATATAGCCATTTTCTAATGTAAACCTTAAGCTACACTCATCATATACCTAAATCTCATCCCTTAATGCATTAAACACCTTAAGGTAAGACATTTACCTTGTTCTTTTTCAAGCTTAACAAACTTTCTTCCTTAGGTTTTTCCTTGCTCAATCTCGGTCACCAAGTCAAGTTCTCCTTGCCAATGTTCTAACCAACATTCAATGACTCCAATGAGTACTAAACAACACACTAACCTTAAGGAATAAACCTAGGTTAAAATGTGTTTTAAGGTATTAAATTGATTGTTTTACCTTGGTTTCTCAAGACAAGCTTGGATATGAATCAAGAAGGAACTCCTCTTGCCCTTGGAGAATAAGAAACAAGCTAGAACAAGGCATAACAATGAAGCCCCATGAGTATACATTTTTGGTTATGGAGAGAAAATGATGGAAACCTAGATTTTCTTACATATTCTTTACCTTAAGAGAATGGAGAAGCTAATGGAGTCTCCAAGCTTGAGTTTCTCCCTCTAATGGCGGTTTTCCTTGGCACCAAAATGGAGCTCTTGAAGTTTTGGAAAGATAGAAAGGAAGAGCTTGTGCTAACTAAGAAGAATATGTAATTTGTTTTGGTTTTGGAGCTAAAATGAGTAAGCAGTAATCAAAGGAAGGTGAAGCTAGCATGGAGGTTGTTCTTCACGTTGGAGAAGAAGTAAGGGGCAGCTCAAAACCGGTGGGAACAAGAGAGAATGAAGAGGTGAGGAGAGAGGTAAGTAAAGGTGGGATATTTATGTTAAAGGTGAATAGTGAATTTACTTACTTTTGCTTTATTCATTACTTTGCTAGATAAGTGTGGTGAGTCACACTTAGAAACCGGCCCCCTTGGTCAAATAAGGTGTATTGTGGTCTTTGTTGACCATTTGATTGACTTACTTTGACTAATGTCCTAAACTAGCACTATTTGGTTACTATTCACTAAACAAGGCACATAATTGTGAAATTTTTTATTTTCCATTGATTTAGACTCCCTAATGTGATACTAATTAGTACACATGTTATTTAAAGAGTAATGATGGACATTTAGCCACTCAAAACCCATTTACAAGACAATTTTTCAAAAATGTGCTTTAAGACTCCTTAAAGCACATTTTGTGTTTTAACTTGTTTTCAAGCTTGGTTTTCTTTGGTAATTGGTTTAAAATGACCATTAGGATATTACTAAGGTCTAAGAATGATATTTGGGTGCTCACCCAAGTCTCTCCAAGCTTAGAGCACGTTTTTGCTTAAACTGCTCTTTTGGTGTTTCATTATGTTTTCTTTGATTAAAATGGTTTATTAATGTTTCTAAGACATTATTTAGCCTTCTTATATCTTATTTTATCACTTAAACACCATATCTAAGTTTGGGGTATTTCATTTCGGGCCAAAAATCTCAACCCGAACCCGACTTTTTACGGGTCGGTTTCAGGTCGGGTTTCGGGTTCGGGTCAAGATTGACATCCCTAGCTCGAACTGGTTCTCACTCCTTGGAGTCTCTACAAGCTCATGTGCTAGCTACTGTGAGATCTGATTAAGTTGTGTTTCCCAACTCTGGATTATGGCTTCTTGCTCATCAAATTTAGCACCTTCCCACTAGTGAGGGTGTCGATAAGACGATTGTTGTGGTTGTTAATAAGCCTGTCGTTGGTTGTGGTTGTAACTTTGAGTATACGGCCGATTATACCTGATCAAATTCTGTTTTATGTTCATTATTGCAACCGTCGTTTCCAACTGTGTTAGGGCTCTCCTCAACTCATTCATGTTATCCTGCATTTTCAGTAGCTAGTCTTGCTTAAAAAAAAAAGCAAAAGTATAACAGAAATAAAAATAAAAGGGAAAAGAAACATAACTCTTAATTAAAGAAATAAAAACAAAATTAACAAAATAATATAACAAAGAAAAACAAAATAGAAACAAAAAGAAAAATGATAAAATAAATAAAGTAAATAAAATAAAGTAAAACCTAAAAATAATAATAATTGAAAGTGATAATAAATAATAAAAACTAAATAGAAATAACAAACATAAAGCAAAACAAAAATAAAAATAATCAATCTGAGAGAAATAAAAATCACAATAAAAATAAGAGAGCAAAAAAGTTCGTAATTACAGTAAAACTAAGATTAATATATTAAACAATAGAAGAAAATAATCTAAAGCAAAGAGAATTAGCCAAAACAAAGAACAAACAAAAATGAACAAACGAAAATAAGTCAAACGAAATGAACAAACGTAAATACTAATGTAATCTAACCAAACTCTAATCTATAAGTTAAACAATAAATCCTAATTAAAATAAACAAAAGCGGAATTAACAAAATAAAAGGAAACATACTAAACAAAACAAATATAACCTAATGAAAGTAATCAGAATCGAAATAAACAAATAAAACAAAATCTAACCTTAGCTAAAATCTCAAACCGAAGAAGAAATAGAAAAAAAATGACAATATCAAAAGGAATAGAGCTAAGAGGATAAGAAAAAAAATTAATGATAGTTAATGAACAAAATTTCAAAAATGAAACAAAAACAAAAGTAAACTAAACATAATTCATAAACAAAAATAAAGGAAAGAGAAAAAAACAATACTAAAAAAAAGGAAAAGAAAAAAAAGCTATGAAAACAAATAAACTCCCATCAAGAAGTTAAACAAAAAAAATCTAATTGAAATAATAAAATAATTAAAATTAATGAATAAATTTAAAAAACTAAAATAAATAAATAAGAAAAAAACTAAAAAGAAAAAAAAGCTCAATCAAATAAATAAAAAAAGTCAATTAACCGTGTCAGAGATCCACGACAACGGCGTAAAAATCCTGTACCAGAAATATGTGACTATCGCTAATTAAGTACTGTACCTATCGTTTTACGGAATAGTGAATTAAGTGGGGGGTGTCGATCTCAAGACCTCGTTCAATCAATTGACAATTTATTTAGTAATTGAAAAACTAAATTAAACTAAGAAAACTGGAAATGTCACTTTTTACAATTTACTTAATTCAGTTAAAAGAATCACTCAACAAACTAACATAAAACTATAGAAATAGTAAAACAGTAAAAATAAACTAAATAAATATTTAAACTCGTAAATCTAAAGAAGCACACTGGATTGATCTTCAAACCTTCTCTTTATTAATATATACTAATAAACTCTTTCTTAAATCTACAATAAACTCGGGAATCTTAATTAACACGTTGATTGGTCCCTGGACAACGAATCCTAATTGGCAGAAATAACAAACCACAAATCATGCCCAAGTCAATTCTAACCAATCACTTTATTACCAATCCCTATTGGAGACAGATTAACCTATAGGCAAACCATGCTTCTAAACGTCAATCCGGTTTAACTTCCTATGTCTTGTTAACTAATCTCAGCACTGCATTTTGATTAGAAAACTAGAAATATTGTTTTAATAATTGATAAGAGAATTAAAGCACATGAACTAACTACTGTATTAATAATCAAAGAAAAGATTACAAGGTAAATATTTTGTTTTTTGATAATTAGGGCTTAAAGCCATTTTATTTATAAATAGTTGTATATATTGGCCTCATTAAAACCTTCCTAGGCAAAACCCATTGGGAAAAAGCTCATGGAGGAAAAAAAGTACCCACCACTAGAAATTACATCCTAACGTCGAAACTAGAGATTTCAACAAGACATCAACAAATTTTGACTAAAGTACCCAGATACAAACCGAGATTACCGTGTCGCCCTACCATTCCAATCCTTGCTACCTCACACATCACCCTCCAAAAGCGTAACACTGATAAAAAAACACTACAATTAATGGCAATGTCTTTCACCTCTCCTATGTCTATTCCCCATCCCCCTTAACACCTCTCCCTCCTGATCTTCCTTGGCTTGGTACTTCTTTCCATGGTAAACTTGATTTCACTATGTTGAGTCTCAGCAAAACCCAGTTTTGAGCTCTTTAGGTTTTGAATTCCTCCCTTATCTTCCATTGTTCTTCTCTAGAACCAATTCCCTTATGATTACCAATTGTCCCCTTCTAGCTTCCGTTAATTGCTTGTCTGAGATTGGATTTGCTTGACAATGTTTGACTTCGTGAGATCTGGATTTGGCACTTGGCACCCCAGTAGCAACATTAGGTCAATGCAATTTCCTGCTTCTTGTTCTGCATCAATGATTTTCCCTTTTTCATTTCTAGCATGTCTAACTCCCTGCGGTTGAGATGGTGGTGGGGTGTTATGAATTAAATCAACAAACAAGCTAATACCTTCCTTTTATGGTGGAGATTTTGACTGGGGAGGCTGCGGACCTAGAAGTTGTCTGGTCTTTTTGCACATCGGGACTAGGACCCCTATTATCACCCTTTGTTTTATCTTCCCGGGGCTGCTCTATCGGGATCTGTGTTGGAATTTTATCAGTATTCCTTTCCAGCGAGACACTTGCAGTGTCGGCCAGTCCCATCTCTTCAACTAATGGGACTTCTGGGCAACCGCATAGACCATTATGAAAGCCTACGCCTCTACTTTGTATTTCTTCTTAACTCCCCGTCTCACCTTCCCCCTCCTTAGGTACTTTGTCAACATTTTCATTTTGTTGACCCTGTTCGTTATTTTTGTTTGCCTCCGCAATTTGAATAATGCTATCAATGCAGTTTTTATCTTTGCCTTTGAACTGCTGCCCATGAACCTTCACAATACTCACGGGGAAATTTTGATCATCGACCTTGACCATAATCTTCCAATTGATTAACTGGAGAGTGGAAGTTTCAATTTGGATACAGATCTCAGCATTTTTAACAAAGTGACTATCATCTTCCTCTATTTTAACAACTTCACCGATGGTTTCTGCTATCTTACGGACATTTGTCTTATTCCAAGCATGTAGTGGGATTCCACGTATAACTATCCACATTCTTCGCTTTTCAACTTGATCATCTGTGTTCCAACGCCGCACCTCCATCCCTTCACTTTCCTCTGTGATTGCTTACGCTTGGTCCACTATTACACTTGCTTCATGTATTGTGTTAAAGACCATAAGAAACTTCATTCTTGAGAAGGCAAGCAAACCTACCATATTTGGCTGTCGGCTGTGTAGGAATTTCATTGCTTTGTTTTCCGAATTTTCCTCTTATAGGGTGATAACTACACACTTGTTCAAGCACGCTTTCATCCCCTCATCCGCTTTAATATTGAGAGACAATCTAGATGTGCCATGGGTCTTATCCTTTCGACTCCAGCTGTTCGTCTGTTTGGAGTGTTTGGGCGATTTTTGTTTCTTGCATCGTCAATCTACCACACTACTTACATTGGCTCCTACCCTTCTTTCTTTGGCTCCTTGGAATTCCATTCGTGCCCACAACTTACTACTATTAATGTTCCAGCCCCGAATTCCCTCTATTACTCTCCTTGCATCCTCTACATGTGCTACATCCACGAAAGCATAGGCGTTGCGGTTGGATGGCCTAGGTTTCCTACTGATGAAGATTCTTGACCAATATACAAATCGCCTTATTATCTTCCCCAGCTGGTACTCGGAAACGTCTCTGCTGACGTTATCAATAAAGACTGTTGTTGGCTGATTAGAGTCTTTGTATCTTCTGCCACGGTGGTTGTAACACCCCTACCGCTAATACCATCATTACTGTACAAATACTTACCTTCGCAGCGGATAATACATACACAACGGCGGGTGTACAAAGCCGCTAGTCACCCACGTGACTAACAAGGCGAGTTACAATTCTACATCCTATCGGTCTGATGAATACGAACATACCGAGTACTCTACACAATACAATACTTCCCATTGCATACTCATCCATAATCCAATTACAACTCCAATACATTACTATACCAAGCATACTACAATCCTTACATTACCGATACAGTCTAGACTTCCAAATTCATACTACGTTACAAGTACGATTCCCTTTTCTCAACTACCCATGCTTACGTAGCAGTCCCCGTCCTACTCTCTCGAACGGAGGTCAGCTTCGAGTACCTGCACACTAAAAATGGTCCCCCGAGGGGGTCAGCTTACGCTGCATATGAAATCCGCATATACCGCGTGCTAACCGCGGTACGACGACTACTTTGGGTCGGATATACATGGAGTTCATTTTACATGCATACATACATACTCATACTACTCAATACAATCAAAGATACCTACATAAATACACAAGTACAATACTTACTAAGGAAGACAATTCAATAGTCAACCATTCGTATTTGTTATACATTCATTACTCTTCGTGCTGTGTTCAATATTCATTGCTCTACTCATGCTTACTCCTTACTCTTGCATACTCATCACTCCATGTGCAATACCTTACTCGTACACGATCCTTACTCTGTACTCGTTACTATACTGGTGCATACTCACTTCTCAATTCTCTATACTTACTCTTACATATTCGATACTCAATACTCACTCATACATACTCAATACTCGGTACTCATTACATACTCATACTTGCTTCTTACTCGATACTCGTTGCCTTACTCATACATACGCAATACTCATTACTTTGGTCTCTGGGCGGAGTCATACTCAAGACTCGCCACCGGACCTACAATACGAGGGCAATACGCTTAGCTCCTCAAATACTCAAATGTCCGTTCTACCGGACTACACGAATTCCCAACACTCTTCTCTTAGAGTACAGTACAACCTCATGGGTTAGCCTAGAAGTATCTCTCTCGATAACCTCTGTTAGCTTAGGGAATTACCACCGTCTAGTATCCTCAGATTTAAGGGTTTCCCCAACATATGGAATACTCCCTCGTTCGGGGCATACTTACATCAGTCAGGTCCTCTCATAATGGGTCGACTAATTACTAAGGGTTTGGAGATCCCTCATTTCTTTACTACTCTCATGGTTCATGTTTTGCACCAAGATTAGTTCCTCTAATAGAGGTTACTTATATACTTCCACTACTGTTCGTTTGTGGATTACCCATTTCGTTTCTCCTACCGTTATCGGGAGGTTATTACTCCCGTACTCTCTCTCACATTCTGGTGAGTTCATTGATTTATGATATCGTTTATTGGTTCGTTGGTTTAGTGCGTTGCTACGGTTCCATTGGTTTACACATGACTCTTACCACGAGTCTATACACAATAAGACTCATCTATGAGTCGGTCTACGCACTAAGTGAGGCCACACAATCAATCAAGAAAGGTTAGCTCAATCAACATACAACAAGACATGCAACGAAAGGCAATAAACCGTTTTCATGCTTTAGTCTTGATTAGCCGGCATACAGCACACAAATCAACGTAACTCGGTTAGCATACGGGGCATGAGGAAATCATACCTTTCACCAGGGTTAGCTTTAACACGTGTTCCCTTGTTCCTTGGTTCACACTTGTTCCACTGATAATGTTTCAACATTATTATTAATACTATACTCTTATGATACACAAATAATTACTACTCCCGTACTTACCCCGTTATCCCGGTGTACTTAATGTTCTTATACTCTCAACTTGCTTAGTTACTTTTACACTTGTTTTCATACTCATATACTTACTTTCTTTCCTTTATTATTTCAATTGTAGTGTACTACTACATATATGCATATGTGTGTATAGGCATATAATATATATACATATGATCATTATAATCATATAATAAAATTTTTTTTTTTTGACTCGACCGGACTTGCGACCGACCTTGCAAGTCCGGTCCATTCCAGTAGCTACCAGTACGGGAAATTTTCTGGCTCGACCGAACTTGCAAGTCCAGTCGCAAGTTCGGTCCATTCCAGTAGCTTGCATTACGGGAATTTTTCTGGCCGACCGAACTTGCAAGTCCGGTCGCAAGTTCGGTCCACTCCCGAAGGTTTCTGACGGGAGAATTTTCTGGTCCGACCGAACTTGCATGTCCGGTCGCAAGTCCGGTCAATTCCAGAAGGTTTCCCGTCTTTGTAAATCTGGGCTCGACCGAACTTGCAAGTCCGGTCGCAAGTCGGTCCGGCCCAGTACTTCAGTTTTAAAATCTGTTTTCAGTCCACTCTTTTACCCATTACTTCCTCAATCTTCCTACATGTAATCCCACATGTTTAAACACTATCTAGGCCCTCCAAATTGCCTTAGTTCATCCAACAATTCCTTACTCTTCTCTAAATCCACATACACAATTTCTCCTCACTTCCTTTCAATTCTTACCATTGTTTTCTTTACTCTCATGCTACAGATTTTCCTTCTAACCTTTACCACTCAATACTCCCTCTACCAATGCTACTCCTAGTATCCCAAATACATTTCCAAGCAATTACAATATCTATACCCGTGTCTAGCATTCATTTTACTAATTCTTGCACATTAGATTCTCCTAACTTCTCCCATGTATTCTTATGCACTTTGCTACAGATTTTACACTTCTTATTCCTCATACTACAATTACCATCCCATAGCTACTAAACATTCCTACTAATCCCAATACATATCTTGGTTCTCCCATTCACCAAGTCACTCCTTAATGCACAATTCCTACCAAAATTTTGCCATAACTCATCTACTTTCCTTACTTATCCACACACATCCTTTCTCATCAAGTTCATCCCTATTCTAGCCAAACCACAAGGGTTCTACCAGCACACATATTGAGCAATCTTAATACATCAATACCCATCAATCATGCAGAGTGGATTTATCGTGAGTGATTAGAAGAGGTGTAGTTATTAAAAGAAAGAAATTAATACTCAAAATATCCGTCGGGCTGCAAATTAAAACCCGGTCGTAGTAGTGTAGAAGACAGAAGCGGCCGGGGTCAAACCATGGGACTTATAGCGAGCTAAAGTAGTTCCTAAGCTTGTCACAAAAGGGGGAAGTTAATTGACTTGTTTTTAGAGAATTAAAAGAGCAGATTAAATTACTGAGTGCAGATGAATTAAATGGAACTCCGGGTTCAGGTTTATATAATCTGATTAATTATGCTATCTCTACCGGTTTAATATATTAGTTTGACAAAATTCCTGTTATTATCCTAAGGACTAAGTCATAGACCCTTAAGAACTCGTTTACCAGAAAATGCTCGGTCTAATCAAGGATCAAGCAAAACTATGTAAACGGACGTTAAATTCAAGGAATTATAATTGCATCTGTAAATACTAACTTATTAAATCATAATAAGTTTTCTCCAGATTTACGGCTTAAATAACCTGTCTATTTATCACCTGGTCTGATCAAAATAGACTTAGGAAAGCATTTTAATAAATTCATGTAATTTATTAAAATGGTGAGAGAAATCCTTTAAGCGTAACAAACTGAATTTATTAAAACCGGTAGAAATATTGATTACATAATTAAACAAACCATAATTAAAAACCTTGCCCGGAGTAAATCCTCCTTAGCCAGACATATTAACTGGTAATAAATCTGACAGAGGTTGGACGTAATAACAACACGGGGACGTGATTAGTGAATGGAGAAATGGAGAGGTCGAAGAGTGGAACATGTACGTAGTGTTTACTGGAAGAGAATGAGATGAGGTGAGTGTGAGTGATTTTCTGGTTTTCTCCGTGCACTGGTATAAGGTTGCAGTGATGGTTATTTATAGAGAAAGGAAGACTACGTAGAAGACTTGCAGTTGATTGCCTCTGTTGATTTCTTCACTGATTGAAGCATTGATTGCTTCATTTAATGCAGGGGACAGAGCCGAAACGCGTGAGTAATTTAAGGTAGGCGGAGCAGATGTGAGTTGCAGAGTCGGCTCGAAGAAGAAAACTGTCGCGCGCGACTGATATTAGTCACGTCCGCTTTCGTACCTCTCTGTTGTCTGCATGACAACCAGGCGGCTGCCTTCATTTGTTGGTCCGGGTCTTGGGATGATGATAAAGTCCCGGACCAAATATTTGTTTCAGCCGTTGGTTTCTCAATTGTTGTGGTCCGGGACTTAAGTCTTGGAACAAGTCCCGGATCATGTGTTGAAATCAGCCTATAGTTTCTTCATATGTTGTCCTAGCTTTGAAGGTTTTAACCAAGCTAGGACATGACTTCAAAACCCTCTAAAATCTTCGTTCTGACTCCGTTTTCTGAGCCGTTTGCGTCTACGCGTTCGTCTCTTTGTCTACTTCACTCCAGCTTGGTTTTCCTCATGTTAAACCAATAATTTTGTGAGATAAACAATAAAACATAAACTAGAGGAAAACTAACCGAAGTGGAGAAATGAGCAAGAAAAGTGCTAATATTATATATGAAATACACCTATAAAACATGCTCATTTTGACACTTATCACACCCCCACACTTATCTTTTTGCTTGTCCTCAAGTAAAACCATGTACCTAAGCAAGTAGGAAATGCTCAATACTAACAAATATTATTATGAAGGGTAGGATAAAAAAGTCAATAGTTTATGATCTCTAAAACTTATTGAGGAGTGTGAAAAATTATCTGCTGGTGGCATAGGTGTGCTCAAGGTGAAAACAAAATATAGAGTTTCGGGGTATGATCTAAGGTACTTCAATGTTTCTTTTTTTAGGTGACTCTGAGAACTTTTACCATGGCCAACTTCTCTCAAGAATGGGCATTGAGGAGAAAATAAAAGGAAGAAAAGATTTATGCATTTGCTTCACTTTTGCATGAGGGATGAGAAAATGTAGGCATAATGCCTTTGTATTCAAGAACACTCAACTCTCTTTTGTTGGTTACCAATGGTGTCTCGAAAGTCCCTTATTTTTTTTGTATTCTTCTTTTTTTTAACAGAGAAATACCCCTTAGCAATCCCTAAGAGAGAAGACAGAAAGAAACCCTGAGCAATAAAATCCAACCAATTTGCAGATTATTTGGTCACACCGCATATAAAAATGCTCCTCAAAAGTAATCAAATGTAAAATTTTTAAAAATTTGTACCCTTTATCCACAATTCATAATAGTATTGTTTTTAAAGAGAACAACCTACATTAGCAGGTACATAATTCAATTGAACAAATGCGAGGTAAGCAGAAGATAAGCAGAGAGACTTAACAATTTAAGCATTTAGTCCTGAAAAGGCTCTTCCCCCACACTTAAGCTTAAGCAATGCCCTCATTGCGTAGATGAAATAAAATTAATAGGGCAAAAAGTAAAGGAAAGAGTGTACTCCCCAGATTTCGTAGAGTGTGTAGAGCTCCCCCACACTTGAGTGTTGCTGTGGAATGTCATGAATTAACCTGTAAAGAATATTTCACAGCGAGAAGAACTCAAGTGAAGCCTGCATTTTATTATAGCAAATAAAAGGGAAATATAGTACAAAAAGGAAAAACATATTAAATTAAAGGAAAGATAAAAGATAGATAGTGGGTTGCCTCCCACCGAGCTGCCCGGGTTTAACGTCTCTAGCTAGACGTATTTGACCAAGTTTTAGTTTGGAGAAGATTCGAGGGCGAATTGTCCTGCTGTTCTTGGACAAAATAAGTGCAGATAGGTTAGTTGAAATATTGGAATGAGAATTATACCTTTTAAGACGTGCCCCGTTGACCTTGAAAGTTTCGCCTTGTTTGTTCTGGAGTTCAAAGGCACCGTACGGGGTCACACTAACAATTTGAAAAGGGCCGGCCCAATGTGACTTGAGCTTCCCAGGGAAAATCCTTAATCTCGAGTTATATAAGAGAACCCAATCACCAATTTCGAATTCCTTCTTGAGGATCATCCTGTCGTGGAACTTTTTGGTGCGCTCTTTATAGATCTTAGCATTCTGGTAAGCCTGATCTCGCAGCTCTTCTAATTCGGTAAGTTGGAATTTCTCTCTCTCCTGCAGAAGTCATGTCAAAGTTTAGGGCTTTGATTGCCCAATATGCTTTATGCTCCATTCACAGGAAGGTGGCATGCTTTTCCATAGACCAGCTTAAAAGGAGACATCCCGATGGGAGTCTTGAATGCAGTGCGGTAAGCCCAAAGCGCATCATCCAGTTTAAGTGCCCAATCCTTCTGATGAGTTAACCGTCTTCTGAAGGATCCATTTTAACTCTCGGTTGGAAACTTCTGCTTGACCGTTTGTCTGGGGGTGATAAGGTAAAGCTACCTTGTGACGTACCCCGTATTTAACCATAAGTGCTTCAAATAAACGGTTGCAGAAATGAGTTCCTCCATCACTAATAATAATCTGGGCACGCCGAAACGGGTAAAAATGTGCTTTTGAGGAATCTTGTTACTGTCTTTGCATCGGCATGATGACACGGTACAGCTTCCACCCACTTTGACACATAATCAACTGCCACCAGAACATATTCGTGGCCCTGCGAGGAAGGGAACGGTCCCATGAAATCTATGCCCCAACAATCAAAGAGCTCTACTTCTAGTATCCCTTGTTGCGGCATCTCATGTCTCCTGGATGTGTTACCCATTTTCTGACAATTATCACATTGTCTGCAGAATTGGTACACATCTTTATGAAGGGTTGGCCAATAAAAACCTGAGGCCAGGATCTTAGCAGCGGTCCTCGTGGGTCCATGGTGACCTCCGGCTTCCCGAGAATGACAAAAGTGAATGACGCTCGAAACCTCTTCTTCCGGGAGACATCGTCGAATTAACCCATCAGCACTAACTCGGAACAAGTACGGGTCCTCCCAGAAATAATGCCTCGAGTCAGAAAGAATTTCTTCTTCTGGGAGTAGGAAAAATCGTAGGGTACTGTTCCTGAGACTAAATAATTGGCCAGGTCTGCGTACCATGGCTCCTGTACTTTGGTGATGGAGAAGACAGTCTCGTCGGGGAAGAATTCGTTGATGGGCACACTATCCGTAGGAGTCACCAACCTAGAGAGATGGTCGGCGACGACATTCAGTTTCCCGCTCTTATCTTTGACTTCGATGTCAAACTCTTGAAGTAGAAGAATCCAGCGCAATAGCGAGGCTTGGCTTCTTGTTTCGTGAATAAGTATTTGAGAGCGGAGTGGTCTGTATGCACGATGACTTTGCTTCCCCATAAGTAAGATCTGAACTTATCGAGGGAGAAAACTATAGCCAAAAGTTCTTTTTCGGTGGTCGTATAGTTTTTCTGCGCGTCGTTCAGTGTTCTGCTAGCATAGGCGATCACTCTCAAGATTTTCTCTTTCTTTTGGCAAGAGCTGCCCCCACGGCATAGTCACTTGCGTCACACATGATCTCAAAAGGAAGAGACCAATCAGGTGGTATGACACAGGTGCTGTCACCAATTTTTGTGTTATTGTTTGGAATGCAGCTGAACATCTTTCATCAAAATGAAACGGGGCATCTTTCTGTAGCAGGTCGGTCAAAGGTTTGCTGATTTTGGAGAAGTCCTGAATAAACCGCCGATAAAATCCTGCATGCCCTAGAAATGCTCGTATATCTCGAACTGTAGTTGGTGCTGGTAACTTCTCAATAACCTCTACCTTGGCTTTATCCACCTCTATCCCTTTTGCTGATATTTTATGTCCAAGGACGATCCCGTCCTTGACCATAAAATGACACTTCTCCCAGTTTAAGACGAGATTCGTATCCTCACACCGTCTCAGGATCAAATCTAGTTGTGCCAAGCATTTGTCGAAACTAGAGCCATAGACTGAGAAATCGTCCATGAAGACTTCTATGCTCTGCTCGATGAAGTCAGCAAATATTGCTTGCATACATCTCTGGAAGGTAGCAGGGGCGTTGCATAGACCGAAAGGCATTCGTCGGTATGCAAAGGTACCGTAAGGACAAGTGAAGGTTGTCTTGTCCTGGTCCTCAGGTGCGATTGGTATTTGAAAATAACCCGAGAACCCATCTAGAAAACAGTAGTACTCTTGCCCTGCAAGTCGTTCCAACATCTGGTCGATGAAGGGGAGAGGGAAATGATCCTTCCTGGTGGCCAAGTTCAAACGCCGATAATCAATACACATGCGCCATCCTGTGATCTTTCTTTGAGGGATAGTCTCTCCCTTTTCATTAATAACAGCTTCGATGCCCCCCTTCTTAGGGACAACTTGAACAGGACTGACCCATGGACTGTCAGAAATTGGATAGATGATGTCTGCGTCAAGGAGTTTCAGAACCTCCTTTCGAACTACCTCCTTGAGGTTAGGGTTTAGCCGGCGTTGAGGTTGTCGGATAGGCTTGAAGTTTTCCTCCATGTAAATATGGTGCGTGCAATAGGAGGGATCAATTCCTTTGATATCAGCGATAGTCCACCCGATTGCTGTCTTGTGCTTTTCAATACCTCAAGTAGCTTCGTTTCCTCTCCGGAATTCAGAGAAGAGGAAATAATGACAGGCAAATGGTCATTTTCAGCTAGGAAAGCATACTTGAGGTTAGAGGGTATTTCTTTAAGCTCGAGTTCAGGTGGTTGTTCTACTGATGGAATTGATTTTTGAGGTTTTCTGTCGAGTTCTTCGATTGGTGGCCGGAACGATTGATAACCAGCCCTTCCTTTTTCTACGTACGCCAGCATGGCGTTAACTTCTGGATCCTCCATCTTTTCTTCTAGAGAAGTAAGTAATACTTGCTCTAGGGGTTCAGTTTCAGCTTCCTGGATGGAAGATGGAAAATACGTGTCCTCCTCTGTAGCAAAATCGCCTTCCTCCTCCTCGTCATCTGTGAATCCCACCGTCTTAGCATGAGGAGAAAAGTTTGAGCTTTTCTTCATCATTTTCTGCATGTCGAATTCAATCGTCTCATCTTCGTACCGAAGAGTGATTTTCCTCGTGGACGTCAATGATAGCTTTGGCGGTACTTAGAAACGGTCGACCTAGAATCAGGGGAACCTCGACATCGTCATCCATTTCTAGAATGACGAAATCAGCTGGAAAGATGAAGCGAGACACTCCAACTACCAAATCTCGGACTATGCCCATGGGCTTGATCTCTGATCTGTCTGCTAGTTGGAGTTTAAAAGGAACCGGTTGCATTTCTCCTCCTTTAACTTTCAAGAAGGTGGCGTATGGCATGATATTAATGCTGGCTCCTAGGTCGCATAGACCACTTCCACAGTCCACCCCACCTATAAAGCACGGGATCACGGGATTTCCCGGATCTGTTTGTTTAGGAGGGAGTGCTCGAAGAAGGGCTGCAGAACATTCCTCTGTCAGGTGCACTGTCTCTTTCCAGGTTTCTTTTTCTTCTTTGTCAAGAGATCCTTGAGGAATTTTGCGTAGTTAGGCATCTCTTGCAAAGCATCGATCAGAGGTATGTCGAGGGTCAGTTTCTTGAAAATACTCAAGAACTTGGAGAATTGCTCATCAAGATGTTTCTTTTTCATTCTGTTTGGGAACGGGAGTTCACTGTTTTTATGAGTGGAGGTTGGGATGTCGATGGTAATTCGAGATGGAGGTGGAGTAACAGGAGTAGGAATTGGGATTTCTGAGGGAGGTAAAGTTGGTTTGGTGGTTTCATCAACATTGATATAGGAATCTTCAAGATTTTCTTTTTCTTTTCCTTTGCTGGTGGCAAGTTCCCTTCCACTCCTTAAAGAGACTGCACACAAGTTTGTTGATTGTGATGTGCCATCGTCTATAAGGACTGAATTTGCTTGTTCCTTCGGATTGGGATTTGTCTGTGAAGGGAATTGACCAGGTGGTCTTTGTTGAGTGAGTAGCTGTTGGATTTGAGATTGCAAGGCTTTTTGGTCTTTGCGCAGAGCTGCGACCTCTTCTTGCGTATCTCGTGATTTACCCATCATCGCCTTAAACATTCCTGCATCTGAGACATATCAGACTCAGGATTCGAAGGAGGTGGAGCTGGTCGGCTCGATGAAGCTTCATTGCCATAAGGCTGTTGTTGATATTGCCTTGGGCCTCCTTGGAAATTGGACTGAGGTCTGTAATTTTGGGATGTTTGTAGGGTATGTGGGTTTTGGATATTTCCGGTGTTTGAGTAGCTAAGGTTGGATTGCATGTTACGTTGCCATGGTTGTCTGTATCCTGAATTGTTGGTGATGTAGTTTGCTTCCTCCGCTGCTTTCATTTCTTGTAGTTGGGGGCATTGATCATATCATGAGGCCCGCAACATTGCGTACAAGAAATTGTTGGTGGTTGAGATTGAGGAGCATAGCCTGGAGGGGTAGTAGGTGGTCGGGAAATCATCGACTTAGCTTGCTGAGGGAAGGAATTCATAGCCATCTGTTCGACCACTTTCTGTAGAGTGCTCACTTTTGTTGCTTGCTGAGCATTGCTTTCCATGAGTTGCTCATGGCTTTCATAATGATCGAACTTGTTATCACTTCCCCAACATGATATAATCCTGGAGTACCGCTCCTTGATCCACCGGAGGCCCAGTCTCTAATTTCCTCACAGAGAGACTCCATGCGTTCAGAAATTGTGCTCCCGGCTTTTTCAGAACGTCAGCCCCTAACGAAGATACACCATTGTTCTGCACGGACCGATCAAGCCCTTTAAAAAATTGTGATACTTGTTCCTTCGTCAGACCGTGGTGAGGACAAGTGAGTAGTAGACCTTTGAAACGGTCCCAAGTTTCACAAATATTCTCCGACCCTGGTTGCTTAAAATTATAAATTTCAGCAATCATCTCCAAAGTTCGGCTCGGGGGTAGGAATTTGTCATAGAACTGGTGGCCATGTCGTCCCAGGTACCGATGGTACTCGGTGTTAAGCTATGATACCACTTGCTCGCGTTTCCCGTCAGGCTGTGTGGGAATAAAGACAATCTTGCATATTGAAGTACTGCGTCGGTTGCAGTAAGGCTATTGGCATGTTGTAAGAATTTTGTAACATGTAACAGGGCTTCGTCTGGACTGGTGCCATCAAACATGCCCAACTCCTTCACACATCGAATCTGATGATATGGCTTCAGCTTCTCCACTCATCGTATTCGGATGGGCTAAGTTGAGGAAGGACGATGGCAGGCTGTTGTCCTTGGTTAGACGGCCTGTTGATATTTCGAACCGTTGCTGGTGTAGATGCCATGTTAGCTTCCAGGTCAGAATCTATCACTGTGGTGGTAATGTTTTGTTGAGTTCGTCTCTGCCTGAGATTGCACAGAAAGGTTCTCTCGATTTCTGGGATGTAACCAACCGTGATTAATATTCTCTGGGAGGCTCTGTGACCTGGTGAAAGGCATACACCACTCAAAACAGAGAAAAAACTGGTATACGTTAGAATAATAAAAATGTTAGGAATTAGTAGACAGAAATTATAAGTTAGTAGTTAGTATACAATGGAACGAAATGACAATGGAACGAAATGACTGGAAATTATAAGTTAGTAGTTAGAGACAATGGAACGAAATGACAATGGAACGAAATGACAGAAATAAATAACAATAATATTAACAAGTTTGTAGTCAGATGTCCAAGTTAGATCAGAAGTTAGATGTCCACTGTCCAAGTCAGATGTCCGAGGTTATATGTCCAAAATTGGATTAACAGTTTTTTTTTTGAATTTTATTATTTTTTTTTTATTAAATTAACAGATTATTATAATATAACAGGTGAATTAACCGGGGCTTAGGGACTAGATTAAATCAAGTCCCGGCAACGGCGCCATTTTGCAGACGTTGTAATCTGAGTGGTTGAAATGGTGTAAAATTAAAAGAAAAGAAATTAATACTCAAAATATCCGTCGGGCTGCAAATTAAAAACCTGGTCGTAGTAGTGTAGAAGACAGAAGCGGCCGGGGTCAAACCATGGGACTTATAGCGAGCTAAAGTAGTTCCTAAGCTTGTCACAAAAGGGGGGAAGTTAATTGACTTGTTTTTAGAGAATTAAAAGAGCAGATTAAATTACTGAGTGCAGATGAATTAAATGGAACTCCGGGTTCAGGTTTTATAATCTGATTAATTATGCTATCTCTAGCTATCTCTAATTTAATATTAGTTTGACAAAATTCCTGTTATTATCCTAAGGACTAAGTCATAGACCCTTAAGAACTCGTTTACCAGAAAATGCTCGGTCTAATCAAGGTTCGAGCAAAACTATGTAAACGGACGTTAAATTCAAGGAATTATAATTGCATCTGTAAATACTAACTTATTAAATCATAATAAGTTTTTCTCCAGATTTACGGCTTAAATAACCTGTCTATTTATCACCTGGTCTGATCAAAATAGACTTAGGAAAGCATTTTAATAAATTCATGTAATTTATTAAAATGGTGAGAGAAATCCTTTAAGCGTAACAAACTGAATTTATTAAAACCGGTAGAAATATTGATTACATAATTAAACAAACCATAATTAAAACCTTGCCCGGAGTAAATCCTCCTTAGCCAGACATATTAACTGGTAATAAATCTGACAGAGGTTGGACGTAATAACAACACGGGGTGTGATTAGTGAATGGAGAAATGGAGAGGTCGAAGAGTGGAACATGTACGTAGTGTTTACTGGAAGAGAATGAGATGAGGTGAGTGTGAGTGATTTTCTGGTTTTCTCCGTGCACTGGTATAAGGTTGCAGTGGATGGTTATTTATAGAAGAAAGGAAGACTACGTAGAAGACTTGCAGTTGATTGCCTCTGTTGATTTCTTCACTGATTGAAGCATTGATTGCTTCATTTAATGCAGGGGACAGAGCCGAAACGCGTGAGTAATTAAGGTAGGCGGAGCAGATGCGAGTTGCAGAGTCGGCGCGAAGAAGAAAACTGTCGCGCGCGACTGATATTAGTCACGTCCGCTTTCGTACCTCTCTGTTGTCCGCATGACAACCAGGCGGCTGCCTTCATTTGTTGGTCCGGGTCTTGGGATGATGATAAAGTCCCGGACCAAATATTTGTTTCAGCCGTTGGTTTCTCAATTGTTGTGGTCCGGGACTTAAGTCTTGGAACAAGTCCCGGATCATGTGTTGAAATCAGCCGATAGTTTCTTCATATGTTGTCCTAGCTTTGAAGGTTTTAACCAAGCTAGGACATGACTTCAAAACCCTCTAAAATCTTCATTCTGACTCCGTTTTCTGAGCCGTTTGCGTCTACGCGTTCGTCTCTTTGTCTACTTCACTTCCGGCTTGGTTTTCCTCATGTTAAACCAATAATTTGTGAGATAAACAATAAAACATAAACTAGAGGAAAACTAATCGAAGTGGAGAAATGAGCAAGAAAAGTGCTAATATTATATATGAAATACACCTATAAAACATGCTCATTTTGACACTTATCAAATCACAATACTAATACACATACCCATTTCACTTGGCTCCAAAGCCTTCAATTCAAATACTTGCACTTAAATACTCAAACTTCATAATTCTCAATACTAGTACGAGGTTTTGGGTTCTTTAAATATTTTACCCATTCCCATCACTCTAATGCAATTGAATTTACATTAGGAAGGAGCTCTTACCTTGAGCTTATACTTCATTCTTTCTTTTCCATTTCTTTTTCCCTCTTTCTTGCACAAATCGATCACATGGGGAATGGAGTTGCCAAACTCCATTCCCATCACCCAAAGCACATCAAACAAGTATAATTAATACACTAGCCCTTAGATTTATGCTAGTTCATTGAAGTGTTCAAAATACAAATTTCTAGGGTTTACCTTTGGAGTGCTTTAGGAGGGGTTTTAGCCCTTGGTTCAAGAAGGAGAATCCACCACCATTGCTAGGTGAAAATTGATGCTCAAAAGAAGAGAGAAAACAAGGCATTACAAAAGGGCTAAAAATCGGTTTCCAAGGGAGGTGGAGGAAACTTGAATCTTTTATGAAGATTTTTACCTTGTTGGAAGGAGGAGACTCCAAGCTTCACAATGGTGTGCTTTTCTCTTCAAATGGGGAAAACCCATGGAGATGAAGTTGCTCATTTTTGGATTTTGAAAAGATAGAAATGTAGAGCTTGAAGAGAGGAGTTCAAATATGTATTTTGTTTTTGATTTGGAGCTCACATGTGGATGGAGCATGAGGTTGAAGTTGGAGTTGCCATGGAGGTTCCCTTTGGGGCTTCAAAATCGCCCAACCAGAGGAAAGAGAGGAGGGAAATCGGTGGGGTGAGGAAGAAGGAAGAAAGAGAAGAGAGAGAGTGAGGTGAGAGAGGGTGGGGTTACCTTTTTATTTTCTTATTTGTCCTTTAGTTTATTAGGGAGTGAAGAGGGTGTGTGAGAGATGGGGGGGGGGGGGTCTCTCGCCCACACACACACACCACATTTTGCTTTTTATTTACAAAAGTGGACACACTAGTTTTATTTTATTACACTCTCACCCCACTACTTCCCGGTTGTTACAGTTTTTACTAACCGGAACCCGTTTTCCGGAATTTCCTCGTTTAATCATTTTTATTGATCATTAAGCTTCCACAAATGCTTAATAATTATTATTTAATGATTTATACTTTTTACGGGTCTGTTTGACCACTTAAGCCACGTTTTCGGGTTTCCTCGAAAACGTGCGCTAAAGCTCTTTTAGCGTTTTAATACATTTCTTGGATCCGTTTTCTTCGGGAATCATTCCCGTATACTAATTAGGCATGAATAAGCCTTAGGAATCCTTACGATACTATAACCGAGGTCTCGTACCTCCTATGGTTATTTAACGCTCATTTTAGCGTTTTCCGCTTTCTAAGCGTTTTTCTCATTTCTTTGGATTTATTTTCTTTACCAAAATTACTTAGGCACTATTAGGCCCTTAAATACCATATTAGAATAATATAATCACCATATTTAAGTTCGGGGTATTTCAATCTACCCCCCTTAAAGAACTTTGCCCTCAAAGTTGGTGAATCATACTGTTACTCGTACCAATACTCTATGCTAAGGTTATGACCTCTACATATCTTGTCAAACTCCAAATGTCTGACATGATGCATACTACGCATCCAAACAGCATGTCACTGCATGCATAGCAATCAAAAATATCCGTTTTACTTCCTCCAAGGGGGTCCATCCGAGACAATTAGGTACAATCCTCCCCCAATGGAGTGATCCCTCAGGTACCGGTCACGTTTGAACACTTACGCTTTCTGGTTCACGGCCGTCATGACTTGAGCACTTACGCTTTCTGGCTCTACGGTCCTTTGGTTCTGATCAAATTCATTTGCACATATAGAGATCCTCAGGCACTTACTCATACTTACTTACTCATACTTTACTCATACTTACTCTCGGGACTACACTGCCCCAGTGCCCTTGGAAAAATACAAAACACACACTGTTACCGTACACCCGGTGTAGTGGTTTCAAACTACTCTACACTTCCACAGACTCAAAACTAGCTTCACCTCCTATGGTTTCGACCGGATACCCGTGCCTAGGCATGGAAGATCCACTAGCGCCCGTGGGAGCGGTTTTAAAACCGATCCTCATTCTCAAGTTTGAAGAAAACGTTGTACCAAATTAGTTTTGGAAATTCATTTTGAAAACTTTGCATACATCTCCCAATTTCAATTTATGATGATTATTCCTATTACTAGTGTTATTATTGTGGCCACTTAAGGGGCTTCCAGAGTCCTTCAACCCCAATGTGATCAGCATTGGTGTTGAATTATCCTTCCACCCAATTTGTGTTCGGCTTCCCTTGATCGCTAGCAAATCAAGTTCCACTTCCCACCTCAATACAAAGAGACAGATTGTCAAACATTATCTCGTTTTCTATCTTTTTAATCTTGCTACTCGTAATCATACACATACATTTTCCAATTTATATGATTCACTTACTTACTTACTAATCATTTCATCAATTATTGCTACATCTTCTCCAACTGCTATACTTACGAATTCATGGGTATAATATCCCATTAATTTGCTATACTCCAATTTATACTCATAAAATACATCGGTTGTACACCGATTCATACTCATTACATACGTCGGTTGTATACCGATTTATACTCATTACATACATCGGTTCCGTACCGATTTATACTCCTCAGTCTCCCATACATACTCATTCTTCATACTATTACCAATCGGGTTTCTCATTACCCTGGAGTTTCTCTACTCCTTTTTCCTATACTTGCTTCTCAAATAACCATAATTACACGATGAGTGAATACAAATGTTTATGTAACATAAGTATTAATCATCCAAAACAAATACTTTTGCGCTATGCGCATTGTAGTTTACACCCTTGTCATGTAAAACATGCATTTCGCGGTTTTCGCTCTACCCCCCTTAAAAGGGATTACGCCCACGTAATCTACCATGTGTCAACATTGGACATCGGTCGAAGGCATTCAGCCGTCATGGAATGGTTCAGTTTCCATGCGGTCCGTTATACAATGTTCCTTGATCAACGGGTCTTAACCGTACTATCAGTTAGTCCCTGCATCAAGAATTTTCATCGGAGTTATTTAACTCTTAACCGGGTTCTTAGCCTAAATGGCTTTCAGGCATTGATGATTACCCTTTTATTCAATGGGTGTATTTCACTTAGAATTCTGGGCCCACTAGCTTCTGCTGCGCGACCCTGATAACTTGGGTTATTCGCCCTTCTTGTTATCTTAAACGTGTTACACATCACCTTTTTATCCCTCTTGTTGTGGGAACAAGGTTATTAGCCAAGTGTGGTATTCTCTTACCGTGCTCGAACTCGATGAGTTTTAGATTCATAACCAGCTCTCTGGCAATCTGTATGTACACTGTTGTGTTTGTAGTGATCATTCACTTGGTTCCTCCGACTTATTGTCGGTTGAGGTTACGTCACTACTTGGTTGTAGTGCTTCCTCTACTGTTAGTAGCTTCTGAATTATACCAGTTTCTCTGGTTCATTACAAGTGTTCTTTACTTGTATGACCTTGCATTTTCAATGCGTCGGTCCTTGTGACTTTCTTAAGTCTCCTTCCACTTTTTTCCAATGGATTTCACATCTTGTGATTGTTGGTGTGTTTCACACTCTTCGTGCTTCTTTGGCCTTTGGCCGCACGGTTTGTTTCCAAGCTTTTGCTCAACTGGCTTACGCCATGTTTACTGGTGAAAGGAAGAATTTACCACTACTTACGTTCTCCATATCCTTAGCTATCCCACTAGATCATTGACTACACAAGTGCAATACCAAAACACTCAGTCCTATAGAGTGCAGAGGCGTAAACGCTTGTCAGTAACTCTCTTACGAGATCGCAATAGGAATTATTGTTACTCCTTCAGGTGGTGTTTCATCGTTTCGTGCGGACTCCTGGCTTGTTGCCCGTCTGTCCACTATCTCAAATTAACAATTTCCATAGCATTAGTGATTACTCATATACATTGGTCGCCTGTTGTGCACCATGTTCTTACAGATTTCATAGTATTGGTTTACATGGCATCCACTGTTGCTAGCTTCAGCTCATGCATTTATACAATGGTTTCCCATGTATTTGGCAATACCGAATATGGTATTCCTTTATTTTTCTGAGCTCCCTGAGCATCATTGGTTTTATAACCGGTTATTTCTTGGTTGTCAACAATTGCTGTTGAGCTTATTTCACATTGCTTGTCAATAATTGTACGCTCAAGCTTGGCTACATCAGTAGTTCTGAAAGGGATATATTTCCCGACAGTTACTGATGGTATCCCATTTTGGGTTCCACGTGTTCACCGCCTTGCGGTCTCACATTCATGAGGGGCATCCTCAATTATTGGTTGTTACTCTTTTATCGGTGTCATCCTTGACCACTTTCCATATAGTTCACCTTGGTTTTGCAACCGTTGGGTTGTGTGGTAACAGTTTCATGGCTACTAGCCATGTTACCTAGAGCTCTGCTCATCATAGGTCGTTCCAGTGGTTATTCCTCCATAAGCATTGCTGGTTTGGAGGTGATACTGGGCTCCCTGACAAGATCGTCGCATCACGCTTCCGTCTGTTGGAGACCCTTTTTGTATTCGGTATTGATCGATACCATTTATTGATTTGGGGTATCCCCTGTCAAGTGGGATCCCTTCGGTGTTCTAACCGGTTGCTCGTTCCGATTGTGGTGTTTTTACCACTATATCTCGTTCAACTGTGTTGACTTGCTACCCTTTATGGATTGCCCTTGGGTATCGATTATACCGTAGCATCTGACATGTATCAGTATTTTCAGTTTGTTGTCCTACCTTGCGGTTCTGGATCTGAGTTACGTCTCCCGTCCTCAGGGTAGACCATTGGTGTTTTTCCTTATGTTATAACGGGTTTGGTATCCCTTCCGGTGATGAATGGTATTTCTGGTACCTTATAACATCACCCTATGTGTTTGTGGTAGTTGATCTGGGAATTCTATCCCGTTCATTGAACACTGATGTGTTAGTGTTAGGCATTTGCCTTACTATGCTTAGACTGGGTATTCCTTCCAGTTATCATGCTTTACTTAGCTATATTCGAGACATATCCAATGTCTTATCCCGTTGTTAGTGCTTCTTGCACTTTCAACTCTTAATGTTTCTCCTGAGGTAGTTTCTGACTCCTTAGCTTGTAGCTTATCTGAGTTTCCCTTGTTCGGTTGAGGTAACCAGTTGTTCTGTTTTAAATTTACTTATGGTCCGTAGAACAGAGTTGACTACTTCCCGTGTTTCGTACACTACATGTATACATACGTGGGGTACCGTCTTGGCACGTTACCACTTACCTAACTACATGTCAGGCCCGCAAGCTCCTTCGGAGTGCGGTCGTCCCACATCCCGTATTTGGGTACACTCGTAGTGTTCGTCACACGCCTAGGTGAAGTATTCTATTGTCAACTCCTCTTGTATCATTCTATGATACTCACCGTATTTCCGTCTATTTGGTTTTAAAATCCAAGGTTTAAAAGAAGAGTTTGTGATTTTGAAAGGAAAATTTGGGTTTTGAAATAACAGTTCAGTGTTAAAAGGAATTCTTCATGGCGTTGCCATGTTTGCGGTCTTGACCAAGTTCAGCTTCTTGCTGATTGGTATGTCCTCAATACAATGGTCGTGCCGTTAGGCCTTTCCGAGGTTTCATTATTTAAATACTTAGGATTGGTGATCCTATATTTGATCCATTCGTCGTAGCGGTACTTTGACAAGTAATTGCAGGTTATTAAAAGTATTCCAACCGTCCTGTAGTTGCTGCACTTGCCCTAGGCAAGTGCGCGGGTAGGTTGTTTTTTTGGTTAACGCATACCGGTGGCGGTATCGTTTCCATCCATAATTGGTGGTTTTATTAGGTCTTCATTTGATCCTTTGATCTTGGTGATCGACCTCCTGAGTCGCTTCTCAGTGTACTTGACGTGGTTGTCGTCCATCCGGGTGTCTCACACCTTCAGTGTGGTTAACAAGACCTGTCTTATCCTTAGGAACCAGGTTGTGGTCCTATAGGTGTATGTGTTACGATTTCTTTCATAGTTATCTGAACTATGTTGTTCGGTTATTACAGCCTCTTGGCATGTAGGTTTGGTGTTAATCCAACCTCGACTAACTCCTTAGTCGGTTTGTATACCGTTGTTGGTATCATCAAAGATTACGGTCCGTAGACTCTCTTGTCTCGGCTTGTTACTCCATTTTCCTTGCTTCCTTGCACGACTGTGCTTCTCTTCTTGCTGGCCACACATGGTTCTCGCGACTGCGAAGCATGTCGCCCCATGGTGCCATAAATTCCATTATCCTTGTGCTTAGGATCTTCATTCCTCCGCCATTTGTGCGGTCCTTGTCATTCAACGAACCGTCTTCGGGACTTCCAGTTCTTGGACTCTACCGTATGACAGGTTCCTTTCTAATAAAGTTTACTAGCAACTGCAGATCGGGTGTTACCCGAGTGTGAGAGGTCTTTCCATCTCTCTGGCGTTCTTGTCCCAACTTACAACGGGGGACGCGGAGGGCGGGTATGGTTACTGTAGGTATCCAGATCACACTGGAAATTCCTATCTAGCGTCCTCACACACTAGCACTCAACCCATAGCCCTAAGTCTCTACTTCCTAACTCGGTATTTACCTAAACTCGGTATTTCATCCATCAGAGCGATACTTCGCTCTGATACCACTTTTTGTAACACCCCTACCGCTAATACCATCATTACTGTACAAATACTTACCTTCGCAGCGGATATACATACACAACGGCGGGTGTACAAAGCCGTAGTCACCCACGTGACTAACAAGGCGAGTTACAATTCTACATCCTATCGTCTGATGAATATGAACATACCGAGTACTCTACACAATACAATACTTCCCATTGCATACTCATCCATAATCCAATTACAACTCCAATACATTACTATACCGAGCATACTACAATCCTTACATTACCGATACAGTCTAGACTTCCAAATTCATACTACGTTACAAGTACGATTCCCTTTTCTCAACTACCCATGCTTACGTAGCAGTCCCCGTCCTACTCTCTCGAACGGAGGTCAGCTTCGAGTACCTGCACACTAAAAATGGTCCCCCGAGGGGGTCAGCTTACGCTGCATATGAAATCCGCATATACCGCGTGCTAACCGCGGTACGCCGACTACTTTGGGTCGGATATACATGGAGTTCATTTTACATGCATACATACATACTCATACTACTCAATACAATCAAAGATACCTACATAAATACACAAGTACAATACTTACTAAGGAAGACAATTCAATAGTCAACCATTCGTATTTGTTATACATTCATTACTCTTCGTGCTGTTTCAATATTCATTGCTCTACTCATGCTTACTCCTTACTCTTGCATACTCATCACTCCATGTGCAATACCTTACTCGTACACGATCCTTACTCTGTACTCGTTACTATACTGGTGCATACTCACTCCTCAATTCTCTATACTTACTCTTACATATTCGATACTCAATACTCACTCATACATACTCAATACTCGGTACTCATTACACTCATACTTGCTTCTTACTCGATACTCGTTGCCTTACTCATACATACGCAATACTCATTACTTTGGTCTCTGGGCGGAGTCATACTCAAGACTCGCCACCGGACCTACAATACGAGGGCTATACGCTTAGCTCCTCAAATACTCAAATGTCCGTTCTACCGGACTACACGAATTCCCAACACTCTTCTCTCAGAGCACAATACAACCTCATGGGTTAGCCTAGAAGTATCTCTCTCGATAACCTCTGTTAGCTTAGGGAATTACCACCGTCTAGTATCCTCAGATTTAAGGGTTTCCCCAACATATCGAATACTCCTCGTTCGGGGCATACTTACATCAGTCGGGTCCTCTCATAATGGGTCGACTAATTACTAAGGGGTTTGGAGATCCCTCATCATTCTTTACTACTCTCATGGTTCATGTTTTGCACCAAGATTAGTTCCTCTAATAGAGGTTACTTATTACTTCCACTACTGTTCGTTTATGTTACCCATTTCGTTTCTCCTACCGTTATCGGAGGTTATTACTCCCGTACTCTCTCTCACATTCTGGTGAGTTCATTGATTTACGATCGTTTATTGGTTCGTTGGTTTAGTGCGTTGCTACGGTTCCATTGGTTTACACATGACTCTTACCACGAGTCTATACACAATAAGACTCATCTATGAGTCGGTCTACGCACTAAGTGAGGCCACACAATCAATCAAGAAAGGTTAGCTCAATCAACATACAACAAGACATGCAACGAAAGGCAATAAACCGTTTTCATGCTTTAGTCTTGATTAGCCGGCATACAGCACACAAATCAACGTAACTCGGTTAGCATACGGGGCATGAGGAAATCATACCTTTCACCGGGTTAGCTTTAACACGTGTTCCCTTGTTCCTTGGTTCACACTTGTTCCACTGATAATGTTTCAACATTATTATTAATACTATACTCTTATGATACACAAATAATTACTACTCCCGTACTTACCCCGTTATCCCGGTGTACTTAATGTTCTTATACTCTCAACTTGCTTAGTTACTTTTACACTTGTTTTCATACTCATATACTTACTTTCTTTCCTTTATTATTTCAATTGTGTACTACTACATATATGCATATGTGTGTATAGGCTATATATATATACATATGATCATTATAATCATATAATAAAAATATTTTTTTTTTGACTCGACCGGACTTGCGACCGACCTTGCAAGTCCGGTCCATTCCAGTAGCTACCAGTACGGGAAATTTTCTGGCTCGACCGAACTTGCAAGTCCGGTCGCAAGTTCGGTCCATTCCAGTAGCTTGCATTACGGGAATTTTTCTGGCCGACCGAACTTGTAAGTCCGGTCGCAAGTTCGGTCCATTCCAGTAGCTTGCATTACGGGAATTTTTCTGGCCGACCGAACTTGCAAGTCCGGTCGCAAGTTCGGTCCATTCCAAGGTTTCTGACGGAGAATTTTCTGGTCAGACCGAACTTGCATGTCCGGTCGCAAGTCCGGTCGATTCCAGAAGGTTTCCCGTCTTTGTAAATGGGCTCGACCGAACTTGCAAGTCCGGTCCGGCCCAGTACTTCAGTTTTAAAATCTGTTTTCAGTCCACTCTTTTACCCATTACTTCCCCAATCTTCCTACATGTAATCCCACATGTTTAAACACTATCTAGGCCCTCCAAATTGCCTTAGTTCATCCAACAATTCCTTACTCTTCTCTAAATCCACATACACAATTTCTCCTCACTTCCTTTCAATTCTTACAATTGTTTTCTTTACTCTCATGCTACAGATTTTCCTTCTAACCTTTACCATTCAATACTCCCTCTACCAATGCTACTCCTAGTATCCCAAATACATTTCCAAGCAATTACAATATCTATACCCAAGTCTATCTTTCATTTTACTAATTCTTGCACATTAGATTCTCCTAACTTCTCCCATGTATTCTTATGCACTTTGCTACAGATTTTACACTTCTTATTCCTCATACTACAATTACCATCCCATAGCTACTAAACATTCCTACTAATCCCAATAAATATCTTGGTTCTCCCATTCACCAAGTCACTCCTTAATGCACAATTCCTACCAAAATTTTGCCATAACTCATCTACTTTCCTTACTTATCCACACACATCCTTTCTCATCAAGTTCATCCCTATTCTAGCCAAACCACAAGGGTTCTACCAGCACACATATTGAGCAATCTTAATACATCAATACCCATCAATCACGATACAAATACACATACCCATTTCACTTGGCTCCAAAGCCTTCAATTCAAATACTTGCACTTAAATACTCAAACTTCACAATTCTCAATACTAGTACGAGGTTTTGGGTTCTTTAAATATTTTACCCATTCCCATCACTCTAATGCAATTGAATTTACATTAGGAAGGAGCTCTTACCTTGAGCTTATACTTCATTCTTTCTTTTCCATTTCTTCTTCCCTTTTTCTTGCACAAATCGATCACATGGGGAATGGAGTTGCCAAACTCCATTCCCATCACCCAAAGCACATCAAACAAGTATAATTAATACACTAGCCCTTAGATTTATGCTAGTTCATTGAAGTGTTCAAAATACAAATTTCTAGGGTTTACCTTTGGAGTGCTTTAGGAGGGGTTTTAGCCCTTGGTTCAAGAAGGAGAATCCACCACCATTGCTAGGTGAAAATTGATGCTCAAAAGAAGAGAGAAAACAAGGCATTACAAAAGGGCTAAAAATCGGTTTCCAAGGGAGGTGGAGGAAACTTGAATCTTTTATGAAGATTTTTACCTTGTTGGAAGGAGGAGACTCCAAGCTTCACAATGGTGTGCTTTTCTCTTCAAATGGGGAAAACCCATGGAGATGAAGTTGCTCATTTTCGGATTTTGAAAAGATAGAAATGTAGAGCTTGAAGAGAGGAGTTCAAATATGTATTTTGTTTTTGATTTGGAGCTCACATGTGGATGGAGCATGAGGTTGAAGTTGGAGTTGCCATGGAGGTTCCCTTTGGGGCTTCAAAATCGCCCAACCAGAGGAAAGAGAGGGAGGGAATCGGTGGGGTGAGGAAGAAGGAAGAAAGAGAAGAGAGAGAGTGAGGTGAGAGAGGGTGGGGTTACCTTTTTATTTTCTTATTTGTCCTTTAGTTTATTAGGGAGTGAAGAGGGTGTGTGAGAGATGGGGGGGCTGTCGCCCAACACACACACACACTCACATCTTGCTTTTTATTTACAAAAGTGGACGCACTATTTTATTTTATTACGTTTTATTTTATTACACTCTCACCTACTACTTCCCGGTTGTTACAGTTTTTACTAACCGGAACCCGTTTTCCGGAATTTCCTCGTTTAATCATTTTTATTGATCATTAAGCTTCCACAAATGCTTAATAATTATTATTTAATGATTTATACTTTTTACGGGTCTGTTTGACCACTTTAAGCCACGTTTTCGGGTTTCCTCGAAAAACGTGCGCTAAAGCTCCTTTTAGCGTTTTAATACATTTCTTGGATCCGTTTTCTTCGGGAATCATTCCCGTATACTAATTAGGCATGAATAAGCCTTAGGAGTCCTTACGATACTATAACCGAGGTCTCGTACCTCCTATGGTTATTTAACGCTCATTTTGGCGTTTTCCGCTTTCTAAGCGTTTTTCTTATTTCTTTGGATTTATTTTCTTTACCTAAAATTACTTAGGCACTATTAGGCCCTTAATTACCATATTAGAATAATATAATCACCATATATAAGTTCGGGGTATTTCAGTGGTCATCTCTGCTTGAGGTATGCCTCTCTCTCCATCTTTGTCTCCTTTCCGTGTGTCTTGAGTAGTTGTGCCCTCTCCATCTCGACTCCCTGTGACTTGAAAAGTTGCGCCCTCTCCAACTTAATTCCACCCTTCGTCTTGAGCGGCCTCTCCATCTTGATTGCCTACTATCTCTCCACATGTTGCATGTGCTTGCCTCTTCAAAATCACGAGGTTCAGACAAAATCGTCAAAGCGTTGCCCCCAATTTCAACTCTCAAATTTCAAATTTCCATTTCCCACTATGCCTGTCAGGGGAATCCCACTTGCACTGACTCGAACGATACTGCTTCAGGAACCTATCACTGTATCAGATGGAGAGGGTGTTGATAGATACTCACGAACTATACGATCCCTAATCTGCTATCGCCATCAACATCCACGAATTAATCTCCGCTCTCACATTAATCGACCATGACAGCGCCGGGTTGATTAAAATCCGTGACGTGGAGTCACTCCTCGCGTGAATCGCGTCCGTCCCTGAAGAAATTGCGGAGGCGATGGTGGCTGAGATTGATAGGGATGGTGGTTCGTCAGAACGCCATTTGTTTGTTTCTCCCCTTCTATCTCAAATTCAGAGCTTCTAGAGAATTTTGAGGTGGTAGTGGCGGGGGTTGTGATGGTGTTACAAGCGGTAAATTTTGGAGGGGGCAGATTCAAAGGTGTCTGGTGGTTAAGGGATTTTCGGGACGCGGGAAAAGTGAAAGGGAAATATAAAGTTCCGGTTTGCTACCCCAATCCGGGGAGCTAAACAAACTACGCTAACATAACTCTAAAATTAACAAAAACAACAAAGGCAAAACACATTGACATATTAGTAAAGAGGGAAGAACAAATCTATTAGAAGATCTCTACTCCGCCTTCCGTCTTCACATGTCTCTACATTACTCTACTGTGAAAAGCGTGGAGTGCTAAAAATGGTGGAATTGTGTCGCGCGGCGCGGGCTTGAGCCCTCTAGACCTAATCTTCTTTCTCTTATAGCACACCGATTTAGTGCAGTCGTTGATTATCATTTGTATAAAACACTGCACTTCACTAATGTTTAAGCATGCAGCCATGAAGCCATGTAACCATGCAGGCACGTGATGTTGTTATGTAATTCATTTGCTGGACTTGAATTCGATAGTGAATGTATATGCGACTGATTCAACTAGTGAATCACGTCCATGAGTATATATATGCTGCAGCAGTAGCGAGCAATGATTAAATCATGAGTGTGCTGTCAGAGAGTGATTTGAACATGAATGGTAGATGTGGTGATTTCAATAATCAATGTGTCGCGATCTATTGAATGGCGTCATGGTTCCCTTGTCCGGGTGAGAAATAAGTGTCTGGATCCGGACACTTCAGCCGGACACAAATATAATCTGTTCCACTTCTTAACTCTTCGGATATGCAAGTACAAACACATATGTGGACATAATGTCTGGGACTCTTAGCCTCTGTCCGGTCTTGCAAGTCCAGACGTAAGGTCGGACACAACTTCAACACGGTATAGATTATTCGTTCTTGTTCCAATTTGCTCCCTATTTTGTTGTGTTGGTATCCTAATGAGAAAATCTATGAATTCCCAAGACTTTTTTCTGCATTTGACACATAAAATGTATCAGTTCACATCAAAACATAAATCTAAGGAAAAACATATGATAAGTGAGAAACATGACATGAATTGTTATGAAAATAGAAGGAATTAGAGACCTAAAAGTATATATATTTCACACTTATCACCTCCCGAGAGTGTTGCGCTTCAAATTAATGAGGGTCCTCGTCGTCTTGCTTAGAAGTCTAAGTCTGCGGAGAGTGTTTCCAACCCTGGAGACGGGTCGACTACAAAAGAAACCGGTCTTCAAGATGCGACAGTTGCGAAGGAGACTTTGATAATATTTCATCTATGAAGTTTTATGTACTGGAATTTTTTTTGCGTAATCTTATGCTATTTTTGTTAGTGTCATTTTGGGATCCTTTTGTAATACTTTTGAAAAAGTGAATGAAAATTGCTTTTTTATTTCACACTCTTTGTCCAGCCTTTATATTTTTACTATTGGAATTGCACGGAGCAACCGGCTTTGTAACTCCCCTCTCGTTAAACTTGTGATAATCTCTCTTGTGGCATAATTAAAAACGTCTTACAACGGAGGTTTAAACAATAATAATCCTCACTTGGGTGTCACATGCCATTACCCACCCATGCAAGTAAAGAAGCAGAAACGAAATAATAATAAAACAACAACAAAAATAAACCACAGAAGTCTCGCACTTCGGCTTCATAGCTCGATCATTAACCTGACAAATGTCGTGGAGGCTAAGCGAAAAACAGAGTATGCTAGGTATGCTGTTGGACCCTATCAGTCACTTAAGTCGTATTAAACATCTTAGCATTAGATTGATTACATGCTTTGTCTGGTTTAGAGTTATAATTAATACTGTAAGGAATCATGCGTAAACACTGAGTCATTCAACAAACACATTGACTACATTTCACAAGTAATCATTTACACAAGTGAATACAATAAACGAGCAACCACGAAAATGATGCGAAATCGCTAATAATGAACGGTACTCATCACTTGGTCTTTAAGGCCCGCTTTATGTTATTCGCACGTACGAGGATGAGTTAGGTCTCGTAATATTGATTAGGCTACATATACTGATTATCACCCTTGATTATCATTATCCATTGACAGACGTCTTGCTAGTAGATGATTTGTCCTTCACATATACTCCTACTGTCACCTATTATATGGCGGGACACCAACGGTAGTAACCATTCCCATAATGTGGGAACTCCGAATCCTCCTTATGTCACCTATGATATGGTGGAACACCAATGGCTGTAGCCATTCCCTTTACGTCGGAACTCCATCCAATGATTAGTTTGATCGAATGGAATATCATACGAGTGGACCTATAATACTCATCCAACTCTATTGTGATCACTATGCGCAACCAGCTAGTTCGGAAACTACACTGGATTTCCATCTCATCCACCAATCCTCCATCATGTGATTAAGTCTTTAATCGTTTACCTAAAGTATAATCTTAGGTTGGAGAATTCATTTTAAATAATGCTCCCATCGAGGCCTTACGCAAATAACTAGGAGTAATCTAGGTCGTATTTATGTTCGAGATCCATGCTCTAGAGACCGACATAATTGTGTCTCGTACCTAAGTATTTTACTTAGGTTAATATAGTAATAATACTAAACGTATTACATTAGGTAACAACAACTTCACTCTTACTAGTTTATGTATGTTTATATAAGTCGATCTATAGTCGACGTAATATTAGTCCAGAGGACATTCACGCATAATAAAGGTTGCGATATAAATCAGGTATACATTTCAATTCACACATACATGCATATAAGCACACACATATCGCTCTTAAACACAACAATAATGTCTAAACCCGAGGAAGCCCTCAGGACAATTCAAACCACACCGTCCACATACCGTACACCATAATAATCGCTAGCGTGAATATTCACACTCGCCCGGTACTCCTTGTAGCTCATCCTTTAGCGCATGTCCTCTAATGCACTCAACTCTGGAATACGAGAACTATTAGCTCTCTGTTACACAGACTAATTCGGTATCCCGACTAGTCACTAATTCCCCTAGTAATTTACCCCATGATTAACGTTTATCATTCGGGTTTTAAACAGTTTGGGATTAGTTAAATCATCCTCTAATTATATTGTAACTAACATGTAGTAGTTATTTATTATTTTGGATTTAATCTAAATAACCTATCTCATTTATTCAATGGTTTATTATTTATATATAATACACACATCCATATAGTTTGTTACTATATGTTAATTATATTCTTGACTTATAAACCTTCATTTCTCCTTTAAGTCATGAGTTGGTCAACTTGACCCTCTTTGGTCAGTTAGGTTGACTTGATCAATTTATACAAGTCAACACTACTATCTATAGCCTATAATAATTCAATGGAATTGTATAATCCTATTATTTTATGTAACCATTTATACCATGACATTAAGGCTTTTAATGTTGCAATGATGAAATTCTCCACCTTATAGTAAACTCCGTCTTAATTTATCAAATTCTTTGATTATGTTATATATTCTGTAGTATTCTATATATTCATACTCCACTTGTATGAATTATAAAGCTTCACAATATTCATAATAATCTCATTATTTTATGTGAACTTCATACTCCCTTTAGTTGTAATATTCTCACATGTTAACACTTAGACCTTATATCTAATATTATTTAATAGGTTTCCAACCATATAATTACTAACGTTAATTAATAATATTTTCAACCTTGGTATATAATTTATACCTTATGATATATCCATATACTCCATAGGAATTATAAAATTCATATAATCAATACTGACTCCACAAATTGATATTATGATCATAGTCTAAATGCTATGTCATATAATTTCTTAACCTTATAATATAACAACCCTTAACAATTCTCAGCACAACACACTAATTTACCTTAATTTCACTTTTGCCCACAATGTTGTCCAAACTTACAATGTCATCAAAACCCTAGATATAAGCCAACTCTTATTTAAATCAATTCAAGACGTTGTGCTAACTTATATTATTTATCGAACAGACCCAAATATAATTCCTTTCCCACTACTTTTCTTTATGAGTAAATTACTCAGAACCCCCTTCAGGAATGGGTATAATACAGTTAACCCCCTTGTGTTTATCATAATTATTGGTAACCACCTTGAGGTTACGGTATCTCTAACTATGAGCCCTCGAACTATAACTTTGTTATCAAAACGTTAACTACATGCTAACCCATAAGCTTAATCATGTTATTAATACCAGCCTGGACAATAAAATTGCTTAATTAACATCATTTAACTCTCCCTCATCCCAATCCAGATGCATTTTCGAGGTAGGGTTAATGTTTTTCGACAATAAGAATGATGATAAGCAGTGTTTTTTGCCAGCATGTCATTATAATGTGATCAAGCTGATGGGTCAGCATGTGGTTAACGTTTTGATAATGGAGTTATAGTTCGGGGGCTCATAGTCAAAGATATTGTAACCTCAAGGTGGTTACCAATAATTATGATACACACAAGGGGTTAACTGTATTATGCCCAATCCTCAAGGGGGTTCTGAGTAATGTACTCTTTCTTTATATACTAAATGGCCCACTTCATTAGTGGTATTTCCATTCACTTGTCTCTTGAGTTTAAGCCCATTACAAAATCTAATCAATTGACTGAAATACCCCAAACCTAAGTATGCTAAGTAAACATCAAACTATGATGTAGTAAGGCTAGAATATGCCTTAGAAAGATTGGTAGACATATTAAACCAAGGAAAACACAAAAAGTGCCTTAAGGGCAATTAGGGCAAAAATGTGCTCTAAGCTTGGAGAGACTTGGGTGAGTGCCCAAATATCATGATAAGACCTTATTAATATTCGAATGGTCATTTTAAACCAATTACCAAAGAAAACCAAGCTTGAAAACAAGTTAAACCACAAAATGTGCTTTAAGAAGTCTTAAAGCCCATTTTTGAGAAATTGTCTTAGAATTGAGTTTTGAGTGGCTAGATGTCCATCATTACTCTTTAATCAACATGTGAACTAATTAGTATCACATTAGGAAGCCTAAATCAATGGGAAATCAAAATTTTCAGAAATATGTGCACTAATTTGTGAATAGTGTCAAATAGTGACTAGTTTAAGTTTTAATCAATATAAGCTAATTAGTTGGTCAACAAAGACCATGACTAGCCTTATTTAAGATGGGGGCCGGTTTTCTAAGGGATGAGTCACCATAGACTTCATCAAATAAGGAAGAAAAGAAGAGATAAGTAAGAAGTTACTATTTGCTTTATTAAAGCAAATATCTTACCTTTTAGCCTACCTTCTCTCCTCTTCTCCATTCATTCTCTTCTTCCATGGTTTTCTTCATGCTCTTCATCCTCCCAAACCGAGAGAACAAGCTCCATTGTTGCCTCACCTTGCTTTGTCTACAACTCACTCATTTTAGCTCCAAAACAAAAACTAAACACATATTATTCTTAGTTAGCTCAAGCTCTAGCTTTCTATCTTTGCAAATCTTGCAAAGCTCAAGTTTGGTGCCATGAGAAAACTCCATTGATGGAGGAAAATCAAGTTTGAAGAGCTCATTAGCTTCTCCATTCTCTTAAGGTAAAGAAAATGTAAGAAAAACCAAGTTTCCATCATCTTCCTTATATGGCCGAAAATTCCTTCTCATGGGGCTATGTTTTTATGCCTTGTTCTAGCTTAATTTATTCACCAAGGACTAGTGGAGGTCCTATTTCATTCAATGCCAAAGTCTACCTTGAGACTTCAAAGGTAATCATCCACTTTTATGCCTTAGAACACATTTCTAACCTAGGTTTTCATTCTTTGAGGTTAGTGTATTGTTTAGTACTCATATGAGTCATTGAATATTGATTAGAACATTGGCAAGGGGAATTTAAGTGGTGGCCGAGATTCATGCAAGAAGAAGGTCTAAGGAGGAAGTTAAGATAAGCTTGAGAAAACAAGGTAAAATGCTTACCTAATGGTGGTTTAAGTTTTAAGGGATGAGTTTAGGTGGATACCAATGTGGCTTAGAGCCTACATTGTGTATTAGGTTATATAACCTAAGAAAAAGAACTTAAATAAGCTTGTGAACTTGTGACTAAGGAGCCAATGGGAATGAGCTAGTAATATAAGTTTAAGATGTATTTTAAGAGCATTATAATTACTATGAGATTGATGGGTGTATTTGCAGGTTGAAAGCCTTTATATGTGGGAAATTCAGTGTTTAAGTTTAAGTCATTTAAGGGCCTAAGAGCCATGTCATTTAAGAGCCTTAGTGCTATGCAATTTAAGATTATTACAATATATTGAGTTTGTTGTGAATGAATTGGTTTGGGTGATGAGAGATGATGAGAAGAACTTGATGATGTGTGTGAGATGGTTGAATGAGGAAAATAATGTGTTTGGGCATGATAAGATACTAGAGGAGCTATGGCAAATTTGAGTAGAAAATAAGTTTTAGGTGATGGTGGAGAATTAATATGACCTAGGATTTACTAGGAGTCACTATGAGGAATTTGAGTGGAAATGAGTTAACTAAGGAGTTCTTGAGGTTTAGAATGACCTAGAGATGTCTATGAGGAAATTAGAGTTTAGATGGGTGCATTGAACACACCAAAGTCATGGTACGGGAATGGTAAGACTTGTGCAAATTTGGAGGAAAGGTGTATAATGCTTTAAGGTGATTTAGGTATGAACTAGAGAATAAAACAATGAGGAGTTTTGAGAAGCTTGTATAAGCGTGATGATGTTAGTGGTGGACTAGTAAAGTTTAGTTAAATGGTAATGTATGGACTTGGGTGATGGAAGTGAAAATGGTAGGAGAATGTTGTAAGTCGTCAAGGAAATGACTAGAAACGTATAAGAGGTTATGATCATGAGAATGGTGAGTAAGTTGCATGAAAGAAGTGGAAATGTCTAAGGAGGGCGTTGCATGGTTAAGGTAAATGAAGAACAATGTCAAGGTATTAAGGTAATGGAAAGAAATGTACAAGCAAGCTTAAGAGTTTAAGAGTGATGAGTAACAAGTGAAAAGAAGAGGAATTGTGCATGGACATGCAAGATGACCTTGGAAGGTTTAAAAGCAAAGATGGAGTGCAATGATGTTAAGGAGGATTTATATGGGTTGAAAAGTAACACTTTGGTTAGTTGAAGTTTTAGACAAAATGTACATGTTAGAAATATAAGGAATTAATTGACAAGTGTTAGGAATTTCTTGCAAGAATTGAGCTAAAGGTTGGAATGATCTTTGGAGGTGATTTTCATGAGTTTGGAGGATGATTAAAGTGGGTTTAAGGGTCTAAATGATGTTAGAACACATTAGAAGGCTTAAGGAAAAGTTTGGTGAAGATTTAACAATTTTTGGACATGTTCTGGTGGCGTCCGACCCAGGGGTCCGACCCAAGTTTGGGTCGGACGGACCTCTGTTAAGCCGCCATAAGAGTTTCTGTAATGGACCGACCCAGTCGGTGGGTCGGTGGGTCGGACGGAGGGGTTTTAAAAGACGGGAGAGTCTCTGGAATGGACCGACCCAGTCGGTGGGTCGGAGAGGGGTTTTAAAAGACGGGAGAGTCTCTGGAATGGACCGACCCAGTCGGTGGGTCGGACGGTGGGTCGGACGACCCTTAAAAGATTAAGTTTGTAGGATTAAGTTGTTAGACTTAAGAGGTGCTAGGTTGGAATCATTAAGGGTTAAGTAAGTTAAGTAAGATAAGTAAGTTGAATTGAGTTAAGTGATTAACAACCTAAAACTGAATGAATGTTTTAGGACTTGGAAATTGGACTCCGGAAGAGATTAAGCAACTGAACGGCCAATGGTGAACGGTACAGTTCTTCTTGTGACCTGCTTGCTAACGAGGTGTCCCTCGGCTTGTGTGCTATTTGTTTTTGTGTGCTCACTAAACAAGATAAAGCATGCAACCGGAATATTATATTTATTGTATTGTTGTGATGTTTGAAAACTAACACAACATACCGTGAGGACTTACTAACCAACGTTTAGTAAGGAAATGAGTGAGACTAAGGAACGCTCCCTAATATGGGACAATATAAACCGAAAGAGGTTAACCAACAAACATGGTCTTGAGACTACTACTAACTGGAACTTGAGTGAGGAAACCCGGGACCGATCTCCGGTCATGCATGCTAAGGAAAGGGGGTCGGTATCTATAGCAGATTCGACTTCCGATTAAGGACTAGTCCTCGGACTAGTAGCCTTGGGTCGGTTGGCCGGCTCGGCTACATTGAACATCCAGTCCAAGGTAGGTGGCTTTAAGATGGCGTGGGGGGATCAAGCCTACATCCCCAACAATTTAAGAATGTTGTTTATTGCCGGTAAGTGTCCTGCTGCTGGCTAGGGTTAACCAAGCCCTACAAAAGTAAACAACGAACTAAGGGCTAACCTGTTCCCAATGAGAGAACGGTTGGCATACATAAGGTAAGGTTAAGATAAGTTGCAACCATTCCTCTTCAAAGGATGGTTGTTATTATTAAGACTAAGGTAAGCTACATCCACTCCTTATTAAAGGGTGGTTGTTTCTAAGATTAAGATAAGATTAAGATTGAGGTGAGGTAAGGATGGACTAAGATTAAGAGGAAATATAACTTAAGGAGTTAAACAATTAACTCTCTAACTGAGGGAACGCATTTAAGTCGTTCATTGTGCGTGAACTTTAATTGTTCATATTGGATTGTTTTTTACAGCATTTACTATTATGTTGTGCATCTAATCAACCTCCATGCTATCGACAATTAGTCGTCGTAGCCACGTTAGCTTGGGGGCCATGAGAGGATCGTACCAGCATTCGTGCTGACCCCCTTTGGGGGCTGTTTTTACTACACAGGTGTACATCAGGAGGCGGCCGTCGCAAGAGTAAGAAGAGGATACAAGTGTTAAGGATTAAGTGTGACCTACGAGTTGTGCATGTACACTCGTATGACAATTGAGTTAGTAAGATGTATAGGTTGTGAGAGGATTGTAAGAAGAATATGTATTTGGTTAAGGTTGTTATGTACTAATGTTCGGTATATTCTGTAGTCAGACCGTGGCAAGGTCCTGGAGTGTAAAGAATTCTGCTGTGACATGTATATTATATGCTGTTAAGTTGCGAGACCACATTTGGATTGAGTTGGGGTGTTACATTGACCAAAACCCCAATTTACTAAAATTAAACTCAACTCAAACCCTTTTATTTCCTAAGCCCAAATTTGATTTTGATTTACATTCTAGAAGCCCATTGCCAATTAGACTTGTTTTACACCCCAATTCGTTTGCAGCAAACTCCCAATTTTGACTAACCATAATTTTATTTTGACCAATCCAATTCTCAATTTTGACCTTCCCATTCCAATTTTGATTTGGTCAAAATCCCTAATTTGATTTTGACCAATCAATCCCAATTTGAACTTCCCAATTTCAATTTTGACCTAGTCAAAATCCCTAATTTTGATTTTGACCATTAAATTCCAATTTTGACTATCAAATTTCATTTTTGACTTGGTCAAATCCCTAATCCGATTTTGACCAATCTATTTCCAATTTTGACTTTATTTTACCCAATTACATTCTTACCATAATTTTCCATAATTATAGAATCGCCCCATATATTACTAAATTACCATTTGCCCCCAATTTAGTCATATTTACAATTTCACCCCTAAGTTTCTATATTTTGCATTTTTACCCCACTTTTCTTATATTTACATTTTTGCCCCTAATTTTCTAATATTTCCAGTTTCACCCTTAACTTTCTCATTACAATTTTGCCCCACAATTTTCTCAAATTTGCAACTTCACCTCAAGTCCAATATCCAGAAACCCTAATTCAGATTCTTCCCCATTTTAATATTTCCATGTTCGGATTGACTAGCACCTACATTTAAACAGATTTTGCGATGTGCAAAACACCCGTTCACCAGATTTTGAACATTGATAAAACTCTAAAACCAACTTCTTCTTTTTTGGGCTAACAGAACCAGTAAACAAATCAACCACTACGCTAACTTTCAACCACATTACAGTCACCAAAATCACCAATTTTGGCACCATCAAAATCTACCACAAGAACCCACTTTCCAGTCGATTAAACCCCCAAATCACATCTAAATTCGGATTCACACAAACTTAAAGTAAACCCTAAATTTGAACACAAAAACCTAAGCCTAATCTCATAGGTTCACATTGACAGTTGAGTCATTTTTGGTTTTCACAAGCTTCTCCACTAACCCATGTTTTACAGAAAATAAAATCAGACAAAACTTGATAAAGGGTCCGTTCGCCCACCACAATTCGTGGGCTGCAGAAATAAGGTACACATTAATGTAGTCATAAAGCTACATCGGTCCAGCAAAAATGTGAGGATTAATGTTAACGATTTGTGTTTTTCTAGCTTTATCCAAACACCAGTATTACCTGCGTTTGGGATTCATAAAGCTGAGGCTGGGTTTTCCAAGATTGATAGATTACATTTTCACCCCAAAATAATATCAAATCTGCTACGGTAAACCTATCCTTCGTATTTACAGATTGGGGAGGCACATCTTCTGGTTCGATGTCTGGTGCGTGTATCCTCACTTGTGGGCTCTCAAGCAGCTTAGAAAGTCAACAATGAGGCATGAAATGAGATGCGAATTTGGTTTACAACTTCCGAGTGGAGACGGTAGTTATAGATGATGACATCTGGGGAGTAGTCCATTTGCAGAAAAACACAACCGGTAACTTGGAAGAAAGACGACGGAGGTTGAAGATAGGTAGTTGTAGATATTTATAAACAAATATGAGGGCACAATAGTAATCTCATGGCTGGAGTGATTGATTTTATAAATGTTCCCACCGAACACATACTTTCTTCTCATTCTAATAATCTGAACATTAATCGATCCCTTCTTCATCACATTAATCTGCAGATCAATGTGCTCTTTTTTTGAAAGCGGTGACCGAACGGCACCAAAGTTGAAGGTTAGAAACTTCGACTTTTATGCTGCCAAGAAATAGATGTCTAGCTCCCAGACTTTTGTCCTCTTCGCTTAGGGTCTTCTCCCATGTTTTCAGGTTTGTTCACAGTTTTTCTTGGATCCAGCTGAAGGGTCACGTTTGGTTTTCAAGCTCGATCGACGAGAAAGAAGAAGAAGGATTGGTTAGGTTTTGTCCGGGTTTCCGGAAATAAAAGAAATGCCAGGGAAGGAAGAAAATGTGGCCATTACCTCTTGTTTGGATTCAGACCGGTGAACACAAGAAGAGAATCGAGTCGTCTGAAATGTTCCTCGTTCCGCCGGTTTCACTCCAGTGTCGACGGGAGAGGGAAATCGAATAGAGGCGCGAGCATGTTCCGTGTTCTTCACCAGTTAGGGTGGAGATTTACTGTGACATTGAGAAGAATCGAGAGAGGGTGATGGTAGTATGTTCCTCGTCCACTTAGGGTTGAATCGTGAATGAAGAGAGAAGAGAAGGGGAACGCAGCACTTGTTCGCCAAGCTAGGGTTGCAAATTACTAAGAGTGAAGATGGAAGATTGGGTTGCTAATTTTTGGTTTGGGTCTGCCCATTACTGTAACTGAAGAGAATCAACTGGGCTCGATTATTACCGTGATTGTAGAGAATTGACTGGGCCGGCCCAGTCATGTTAGGTGGGTCGGCCCATATACTATTTTTTCAAACGTTACACTTACAATGTTGTTTTTAGCTCATTTCCTACCCATTTTTCGTGCTGTTTGCGACAGGTGGTCCCGTTTAACGAGGCAGACCATTTTATGTTTCCAAATTAATACTTTCAAACAATAATTATTATTGTTATCGATAGATTCTATTAATTAGTATCAATTTTTGAATTGGTTTGTGTTTCACCATTTTAGGCGAAAACACGACGACTTTTATTCCGACTGCTTAACCAATTCCCAGTGCCTCTAAGACCTCGTTTTCACTTTTAAAATATTTGTGACACGTTTTTTGATGTAAAAATGAATAATTATATTTTATTTTATTTTTTTCGAAACCTCCACAATATCGTTTTAGGGTTGTTAATGTTTCCTAACGGCTTTTAGGGTTTATTTAAATAGGGAATTTTCACCAGATACCCCTGAGGTTTGACCGAATTTCACTAAATACCCCTACCTTTTCAGAATTACTATAAGATACCCCTGAGATATGATTTTTAATACGAGATACCCTTCCGTCTATTTCCTCAGTAAACATCCGTTAACTTTTACAAGTTCTTCCCATTTTACCCTTAATCCGATTTTTCATGAGATACCCCTACATATTTGTAACGGCTACTTTCACCAGATACCCCTGCATGTTTCAAACTGTTTGTTTCACCAGATACCCCTGTAACAGATAATTTTACCAGATACACATTCATCATAAAACAACTAGTTTTGGTCTATAAAATTAGAAATAACACAACATTTTGACATTGTAGTTTTCATAATAAGACAATGTCTTCCTCATAATCAAGTTACTCGATCACTGCTGCTATTGAAGGTAGAAGATGCAATTGTGGAAGAGAAGTTGAAGTCATTGTTTAAAGAAAAAAGACTTCATCCGAAAGAATTTACTACAAATGCTTAGATTGCAATAGATGGATAGATTGGGCAATTGTAACCTATTGGTAGTTTTCATTTTATAATTATCGATCTGGTTGACAGGGGTAAGAAGAACGATCATGATTAGGCACCCTAAGAGACAACCATAAGCATTTAACTTGTCAGAGGATGACATCTGCTCTAAAATAAAGAAGAAATTGCATAAGATTGTGAGAAGGAGTAGGTTTTACATCTCCCATCCATCTGGTAGAGGAATGTTTGAGGGGAAATATATATAATTACTCCTACCCTTATCCCCCATTGAACTTGCATCTTCAAGTCCTTCACTTCCTCCTTGATCTTCATCAGCTCATGATGCAACGCTTCTAAGCTCTGCTGGTTGGGGATATAATGTTGTTGTGCTACTGGATTTTGTTGATCACTTGTGGGTTTGCCCAATCTATCAATCTATTGCAATGTAAGCATTTGTAGTACATTCTTCCGGATGAAGTGTTTTTTCTTGAAACAAGGACTTCAGCTTCTCTTCCACAATTGCATCTTCTACCTTCAACAGTAGTATTGACCGAGTAACTTGATTGTGAGGACGACATTGTCTTATTATGAAAACTATAATGTCAAAATGTTGTGTTTTTTCTGATTGCCAAAACTAGCTCTTTTATGTTGTAGGGGTATCTGGTAAAAGTATCAGTTATAGGGGTATCTGGTGAAACTAGCCGTTTGAAACATGTAGGGGTATCTGGTGAAAGTAGTCGTTACAAATATGTAGGGGTATGTCATGAAAAATCAGATTAAGGGTAAAATGGGAAGAAATTGTAAAAATTAACGGACGTTTACTAAGGAAATAGACGGAAGGGTATCTCGTATTAAAAACCAAATCTTAGGGGTATCTCATAGTAATTCTGAAAAGGTAGGGGTATTTGGTGAAATTCGGTCAAACCTCAGGGGTATCTGGTGAAAATTCCCATTTAAATATTATATTATTTCTTTTTACTTATATAAGGATATTTAATTCCTTAATCTTTTATTAATTACTTTTATTTAATTAATTCATTTTTAATTAAAATAATTAATATTTAGGATATTTCAATCTACCCCTTGAAAAAACTTCGATCCGAAGTCATATTCCTAAAATCACATAGCCCTAGGGAATCAAGTTCTGCTCGGTATCCTCGAACTACTCAATTTCAAAATGCATGTCTAGCACATGTCCAACTCTAGTGGTGTAACATCCCTTCTCCATAAATCCGATTATCACCAAAAACATCATTTAATGTATACACCCATACAAGTATTTACTGCGGAAGTCTACAAACCATATAATTAACCGGAAGAGATGTTACCGCCACCACGCGCCAAGGCACGTGACAAGGCCCCCAAAAACCAACCACAACACTTTGATGACAGAGATAGCTTGCCATATAACAATCTAATTCAAATCTTGACTACAACTGTGAGCAACACTACTATATAGGGCTTACCCCAAATTTTATCAGAACCCAAAACATAAAGCTACCCCGGCCCTCTTCACCGATAAGTTGTCAATCTACACAACTGAAAAAAAAAACATTGCTGGAGGGGTCAACCCAGCTACAGAGTATGTCATCATGTAATCTTCCTGAACCCTCAAAATTAACCCAGGTATTTGTCAAGTGAGCATGTGATGAGTGGGAAATGTGACTGGTTTTAGTGATCTTTAATGCCTATTTTTCTTACGCGCATGGATAATATTCCACACTTGTCATACGTTTTCCTTTGGTTTGTTGTTTGTTAAGGGTTGATACCTTTTTCTATGTTAAAATGCAGAGAAAAGCCAAGGAAACAGTTGATTAACTCACAAGGGAGATTATGCAACAAACGGGGGTCGAATTGGAGGCAGAACAATGAATTTAGAGGATTTTGAAGGAATGTCCGAGCTTGTGTCCGAACTTCCAAGTTCGGACGCAAGTCGAGAGTTCGTGTGCTGCGCCTGATGGAATGTCCGAACTTCAGTCTGAACATCGAAGTTCGGACATGGGTCGAGATTCACAATGAGAAAAGTCGGAGTTCTAACTTACGGAGCATGTCCAAACTTGTGTCCGAACATCTAAGTTCGGACACAAGTCGAGACTTTTGGAATTGGAGCGCTCAAAGCATTGTGTCCGAACATTGAAGGTCGGACCAATGTTCGGACACGACTAAAAGTTCAGCAGAAGTTTGGCGTTTTGAAGGGAGAAAGAGGAAGAAAACTCTATTTAATGACCTAATCAGATGAGAGGAAGATCATTCATTACCTATCACTACTTCACAACACTCTCACGCTTGAAAACAACGCTCCTTCCACTCATCCACACCATCAGCATCAGATTCACCTTCATCCCCATTCATCAAGCATTCTATCATCATTGAGGAGGAGCATCAACAGAAGGGAGTCAGTCCGTCATCTTCAACCTTGCGCCTGCAGCCATTGATTCTGGATAATCGTTCAATTCAAGGGTTTTTCTTCCTTTAGATGAAGTCTATGTGATTGTATCTATCTGCTTCTTTGTAATGTCTGGCTAGTAGGGATTAACTCTGGGGTAGGGTTGTTCATAATGGATACAATGTAGTTAAGAATTATGCAATTTGATTATGAGACTGTAATGGATTGTTTCTAGGTTAATGATTATCATTCATCTTCTCTATTAATTTCGCGAGTTATAGAGTTGTTCTACGAAACCTATTAGGATCAGACAAGGTGATTAATAGGTAGTTCGAATTAACCTGGAGATTTGGGGAAAGATTAGTCGGATAGATAATCTCTTCTACAAATGCTAACAATTCTTCGCACTTATTCCACCTATATGTGTTTTGCCAACTGATAGATTAGAGTTGACATGTTCTGATAGGTGAGCTCTTCAATGAACTAGGATTTAGCATTGAAGAGATAGAAAGAATTGGCCTTTCCGTTTCTCATAATTGAATTGTAGATTTTACTAGATTTAACCAGCAAAGAACGACCCGAACCCGGAGTTCCACTCACTTTATCAAACTCATCACTCATTTGCATTAATTATTTATTTAAGCTTCGGTTTGCATTTATTCAATTCAATCACAATAACAATTCACAACCCCCCTGAATTTCCAGTTTTCTTAGGACTTAGTCTTATTTATTCAAGTCCCGCGGTTTGATATCTGGTTGCTTAACTTTCTATACTATAGTGACCAGGATTTTTGCTACCCGACAGGATCTTCGTTTTATTAATTTCTAGGTTTATTACTTTAATTTTAGTAGGACAATTTCCCTATTTACAAAATGGCGCCGTTGCCAGGGACTTGACTTTGTCAAGTCCTTTGCCTTGGTTGTCAATTGTTTTTACTTTATTTTATTTGCGTTATTTATTTTTCTCTGTTTTACTATTGTGTTCTATTTTTACATTCAGCGTTTTTCGTAGCTGTTTATACGCATTTTTTTCAATTGCTGTTCATACAGCACTAACATAAAAGCTTCGTGTTTTATTTGTGTAACTGTGCAGATGTTTGGTGAATGCACGACACCCGATCTCGAGGCCCACCAAGATTTAATTTAGACCCAGAGATCAACCGTACCGCTCGTAGGGCGAGAAGAGCACTCACCTTCACCATGGCTGCTAACGGACCGGTAAATAACGAGCAATCAACATTGGGAAGAATTAATCGCCCGCCAGCTGCTCCTAGAAGAGGTCCTGTGACTCTACCGAACCTCACAGCAGAATGGCAAAAGCTGAAACCAAGCCATCAAACAAATGTTGTCAGGAATCATCCAGCAGGGACCTTCTCAGGTGCAGACCCGGCTGATGCGCTCGACCATGTCCATCGTTTCTTAGTTCATCTGGATTCGTTGGGGATGTCTCAGGGATTAGAGGAGTATGCTCGGCTGTGCTTATTTCAGCACAGTCTATCAGGGGAAGCATCGAAGTGGTTCCACCGTCTACCACCAGGTATCATCACTACCTGGGAGCTGATGACGGAGAGGTTTTATGAGAAGTATATCCCCATCTCCCGGACCAGACAGATGATCGTTGACCTGACCGCCTTAAGGCAGTCCGACAGTGAGATAATCTGTGAAGCTTGGGATAGATTCAAGGAGCTGCTCCGCCAGTGCCCTCATCACGGTCAGAACATGACATCCTTGGCCCAGGGGTTCTTCCAAGGGCTGAGAGATGAGCATAGAGGCGAGGTCCGAGCTGCACTGGGTGGAAATTTGCTGGCTAAAAGTGGATAAGAGTTTATGTCAGCCATGGAGTCCTACTGCGAGGAGCTCCGCCAGTGGAGCAATAGTGGTGGAAGAGTTTTCACAGTTGGGCAGACTTCCTCTCGGACTCCAGATCCTATGATGGAGCAGATTGCTGCTGAGCAGGCCCATTTAAGTACCACAGTGGGTAACATGGCGAAGATGCTCGAGCAGCTCACTATGGGACAGACATCGGGGCAATCCGTCAAGAAGGTGTCTACTGGTCCAAATGAGGTATGCTATTCTCAGTGCGGAGATAGCCATGATTATGAGGACTGCCCGATGGTTGCTGAGATGAGGCAGACTGAAGAGGCAAATGCAATTGGTCAGTACAACAGGCAGCCTTGGATGCAGAATCAGCATCCAAACCTGAGGTACGGGAATCCAAATAACGCCCTCAACTCACAGCAGATGCAGCCTCAGAGGGTAAGTCAGGGAGGACCACCCGGTTTCATTAGGCCCCCATACAATCAGTTAAGGCCACAACAATCTCAAGCTCAGCAATCACCACTGAGCTCAAAAATGCCAATCTTAAGGAGATGGTGGATAAACTGATGGCTTCTCAAGAGCAACAGACAGTAATAAATCAGAATCTGGCAGCTGGTCAGCAAAAGCTCGAGAATGCCATGGTGGAAATGCAGGGAATGATGAGTCAGTTGACTCAGTTCCTCCTACAGCAGAGACCGTCTGGAGCACTGCCTTCCCAACCAGACCCTAATCCTAAAGCTCAGTTTAAGGCAGTGACGGTCTTAGATACCGTGGGTTGAGGACTGTTCAGATTCTGAAGAGGTGGCGGCAGTTACCTTAAGATGTGGGAAGCAGTTAATGAATAGAAATCAAGTGGCTGAGGACCAAGCTGACGAGGAGACCGGTCGCCCTTCTTCTAGCACTGGTGCACCGTCAGGGCCCTCAGCCCCTCCTGAGGTAGTTGTTGAGGAGACCCAGGCTCCTATTTCTTCCCCTTCTCATATTTTAAATGCTAAAAACTCCAAGGGTAAGGTGGTTCCTAAGGAACTTCCTTTCCCTAATATATTGAAAGAAAAAGAGATTGATGATCAATTTGGGAAATTTTTGAGTGTATTTTCAAAGCTTACTATTAATATCCCCTTGATTGATGCTATCAAGCAAATGCCTAATTATGCTCGCTTTGTGAAGGATCTGATTTCTAACAAGCGAAAGTTTAAGGAAAAAGAGATTGTTCAGCTGACAGAGACGTACTCTGCAGCCATCCAGCAGAAGCTCCCTCCGAAGTGTGGAGATCCAGGGCAGCTCATCACCCCTTGCACCATTGGAGACATGGACTGTGGGTATGGACTATGTGACCTTGGAGCGAGCATAAATTTAATGCCATATTCAATGTTTAGGAAGCTTCATGCTGGTGAGCTTATCCCGATCAATTTCAATTTGCAATTGGCTGATCGTTCCTCAATCAAACCTCGTGGTATGGTTGAGAACGTTGTGGTAGGTGTTGGTAACTTCTTCTTCCCTGCTGATTTTGTTATTCTTGATATGGATGAGGATGTGGAAGTGCCACTAATTTTGGGTAGACTGTTCCTGCGAACTGCTAAAACTGTCATTGATGTTGACAAAGGAAAGATCACTCTTAAATTTAATAATGAGGAACTTAGTTTTGATATTACAAAGATGATGAGAACAAATGCTTCCTCTCATGTTGTGCTTTCAGTGGATGTTGATTGTTCTGATGACTATGATTCGTTTGTCATTAAAGATACTAATGACTCTTCTTTTCTGCGTGAGGATTATGATTTGCTAGAGCAGGTGTTATGCCACTCGATTGAGGATGACAAGGAGAGCACTGAGGTAGCTACTGTTGTCCAGCAGCTCAATCAGGGACGAACCTACTTTCACCCTAATGCTCCTCCTGTGGAGCCACTGGACAGGCCTACTCAGAGGCTCATTCCTTCAGTAGAGAAACCCCCTACTCTTGAATTAAAAACTCTCCCTTCAAACCTTAAATATGATTTCTTGGCAGAGGGTAGCGCCCTGCCTGTTATTATTTCTTCTTCTTTGTCTGTTTCACAGGAAAGCAGACTTCTGGAAGTATTAAGAAAGCATAAGGGAGCTTTGGGGTGGTCAGTGGCAGATATTAAGGGTATTAGTCCAGGGTTCTGCACTCATCGGATCTACATGGAAGACAGTACCAAGCCAGTGAGGCAGCCCCAGAGGAGATTAAACCCAAACTTGAAGGAAGTAGTGAAAGCTGAGGTCCTGAAGCTCTTGGATGCAGGCATCATTTACTCTATCTCTGATAGCCGCTGGGTATCTCCTGTTCAAGTCGTTCCCAAGAAAGGAGGAATTGTGGCGGTGCCCAATGATAAGGGAGAATTGGTGCCACAAAGACAGACCACTGGCTGGAGGATGTGCATCGATTACCGGCGGTTGAACGAAGCCACAAGGAAGGACCACTTCCCGCTGCCATTTATTGATCAGATGTTAGAGCGGCTAGCTGGGCAGGAGTTCTACTGTTTCCTTGATGGGTACAGCGGGTATTTCCAGATCCCCATTGCGCCAGAGGATCAGGAGAAGACCACCTTCACCTGCCCGTATGGCACTTTCGCATATAGGAGGATGCCATTTGGTCTTTGCAACGCACCAGCCACATTCCAGCGGTGTATGATGGCCATTTTCAACGAGTTTATTGAGAAAAGCATAGAAGTCTTCATGGACGACTTTTCGGTATATGGCCAGAGTTTTGATGTGTGTCTTGATCAGCTGGATCAGATACTAGGCAGATGTGAGGAGACCCACCTGGTTTTAAATTGGGAGAAGTGCCATTTCATGGTACATGAGGGTATAGTGCTCGTCCACAGGGTCTCAAAAGACGGTATTCAAGTGGACAAGGCGAAGGTGGAAGTCATTGAGGGGTTACCTCCTCCCACTTCAGTCAGAGGAGTGAGATCTTTTCTGGGCACGCAGGGTTCTATCGAAGGTTCATCCAGGACTTTTCAAAAATTGCGAAGCCCTTGTCTGATCTTCTGCAGAAAGATGTAAAATTTCACTTCTCAGAAGAATGCTTGAAGGCCTTTCAAACTATCAAGAGTAAACTCATCTCTGCCCCCATTGTGGTTCCCCCTGACTGGTCCCTTCCTTTTGAGGTCATGACAGATGCTAGTGACTTTGCTGTTGGTGCTGCACTCTGTCAAAGGAAGGATAAAATATTGAGAGTTATCACGTATGCGAGTAAGACTCTGTCGGAGCCTCAAAAGAACTACACCACCACTGAGAAGGAGCTACTTGCTGTGGTGTTCGCTCTTGACAAGTTCAGGCCTTATCTGCTGGGAAGTAAGGTAATTGCTCACACCGACCACTCTGCCTTGAAATACCTATTCCAAAAGAATGATTCTAAGCCTAGACTCTTGAGATGGATCCTGCTTCTCCAAGAGTTCGACTTGGAAGTTGTTGATAAGCAAGGAAAGCAGAATGGGGTTGCAGATCATTTATCTAGGCTTGAGACTCCAGATGACGGGGTTCCCATAAATGAATTCTTCCCTGACGAAACAGTCTTTGTAATTGGGAAAGTTAAAGAGCCATGGTATGCTGACCTGGCTAACTATCTTGCCTCTGGTTTGGTTCCCCATGATCTAAGTTACAACCAGAGGAAGAAGTTTCTGTCTGAGACCCGTCATTACGTTTGGGAGGACCCCTATCTCTTCAGAGTATGTGCTGATGGTTTAATCAGAAGATGTCTCCCTGACGAAGAGGTAACAGTGTGATTGAATTCTGCCATTCCCGAGAGGCAGGTGGTCACCACGGTCCTACTAGGACAGCTGCTAAGGTGTTAGAGTGTGGTTTTTACTGGCCCACTCTACACAAAGATGTCCACCGCTTCTGTGCTCACTGTGACAACTGCCAGAGGATGGGGAACACTTCAAGAAGGCATGAGATGCCTCAAAAGGGAATCCTTGAAGTTGAACTGTTTGATGTCTGGGGTATTGACTTCACTGGCCCATTTCCTTCTTCTCACGGAAACCACTACATCCTCGTTGCTGTAGATTATGTTTCCAAATGGGTCGAAGCAATCCCCTGCTCTTCTGCTGATGCTAGAACTGTGGTGAAATTCTTGAAGAAGAACATCTTTACCAGATTTGGTGTACCAAGAGCTATCATCAGTGACGGAGGTTCTCACTTTTGCAACAAGGCTTTTGATTCTCTGATGACGAAGTACGGGGTGACTCATAAGGTTGCTTTACCTTATCACCCCCAAACTAATGGGCAAGCAGAAGTGAGTAACCGAGAGCTAAATGGATTCTCCAGAAGACAGTCAACTCCTCCAGGAAGGATTGGTCTATCAAGCTTGACGATGCTCTGTGGGCTTATAGAACTGCATTCAAGACTCCCATTGGGATGTCACCTTTTAAGCTAGTATACGGGAAGGCTTGTCATCTCCCAGTTGAGCTAGAGCACAGAGCTTATTGGGCTTTAAAGGCTCTTAACTTTGATTTGTGTGATGCTGGAGAGAAGAGGCGATTTCAGCTCTCTGAGTTGGAGGAACTGAGAGACCAGGCGTACGATAGCTCAAGAATCTATAAAGAGCGCACCAAAAGGATCCACGACCGGATGATACAAAAAAGAGACTTCAAAGTGGGGGATCTGGTGCTGCTTTTTAACTCTAGGCTACGTCTCTTCCCTGGGAAGCTAAAGTCACATTGGTCAGGCCCCTTCAGAGTTGTGGGAGTCACATCCTATGGAGCATACGAGCTGGAGAATAAGGCTGGTGAAACCTTTAAGGTAAATGGTGCTCGATTAAAAGGCTATCTTGGTACTGATCATAATCTTTTACCCTTGCAGGCAATATTCTTTTTGGAGAGTGACTTCAATCCTACAACAAAGATGATTTCGCAAGAGACGAGCTCGAACATGAAGAAGAAGTTCTCTTGGCAGATGCGGAAAGAATTGCGAAAGTTGAAGGAATTCGCTGTAAGCTGTTGTGGAGCTGCCCACCACACTTGCTCTGATTGATCAACAGGAATTGTCTAGCTAAAGACATTAAAGAAGAGCAGCTGACTGGGAGGCAACCCAGTATTGAATCGGTATTTTAATTCTGTGTTTTTTTATGTTGTTTATAGTTTTGCTTTAGGATAATGTTTTTGCTGCAGTGGTTTGAGCTCAAAAAGAACAAGAGGTGCATTTTTGGTGATGTCCGAACTTCAGTCCGGACATTGAAGTTCGGACCTGATTCGAGAGTCTGAGGGCTGTGCAAAACAATATGTCCGAACTTCGGTCCGGACATCGAAGTTCGGACCCAACACGAGAGTTTGGCGAACGAAAGCACGAGGTGTCCGAACTTCGGTCCGAGCTTCGAAGTTCGGACACGATGCGAAGCGCAATCCAGGTACGTATGTCCGAACTTCTGTCCGAACATTGAAGTTCGGACACTTCGAAATTTCTGAAACTAAAGAGGCGCGGACGGACTGAACCTTGCAAAAATTTACTTCCTCCTCGCGACGCACACAGAGCCCCTTTCTCCCCTCTTCTTCAATCTCTCACAACTCCCTCAAAACTCCACCAAATCTTCCATTCTTAGTATCAATCTGTTCGTTTTTCAATTCTCTACCACTCTAGGCCTCAAATCGATCAGAAACCCACAAATACCTCCGATTTTTGAGCCTGTTCGATCCGAAACCCTAACTGTCGCATTGGGTGGAATTTGAGTCTAATCTTGCAGATTTTGTTGTTCTTCGTGCTTCTAATTCCCATTCAACTTGAACAAGGTATTTCTCCACTTCTTAACTTCTTTTATTTGTGCTTGTGCAAAGTTTCGAAATCTGTGGCATCATTAGCGAGAAAGTGCTGTTTGAGTTGAGTGTGTTGAACTAATCTGCATGTGTTAGTTTCAATCCCTGCTGTGGGTTGAATTGTTGGAAAGTGGTTGAATCACACTATTTTGATGTTATTTTGCATATGTGGATTTTGCAATGCTGAGATAGAACCATTGACTGAGATGGCGTTACAAACGGTTGGACTATAGGATATTCTGTTGGTTGAGTCTCTGCTGATCACTGGTAGTAGTTCTCAGTTGCAAATGAAAAGCTGATAAATCTGTGCTGTGGAGAATAATGAATTTTTAGGGGACACTCTGTCAGATTTTGGGTAATTATGTGCACATTTAGAATTATGTCCTTGCTTTCCTTTATTTGACATTGCTTACCCTTGTATGAGCAGATGTTGAGCAGATTTACCGGCCGTGGTAAGAGGGCTGCGGGAGCTAGCACCAGTTCAAGGCGTCGAGGTCAGCAAGAGGAATTTAGAAATGACGCAGCCCGCGAGTGGTTCGCCAAGGAGGTGGACATATTGCTGAGCGGGGTGTGGTCCCGGAACTGGAGCAGCAGCTGGGACTGAGGGCATTACTGGAACCCATTTGGCTGGGGCAAGATTTTGGATATGGGGGCCAGTATTCTGAAAGGTTGGTGCGCATGTTCTATGCGAATGCAATCTTCCAGGACGGCCAGATCAAGTCCATTGTAGACGGTGAGAGAGTGACGGTCTCCACCTTGGAGATTGCTCGCTATCTGGACCTTCCTTATCCCGCCCCCGAAGCTCCTCAGCACCTCAACCCCATGACTTCAAGGCAGCAGCTATCCAACCACTATACCCCCCTCATGGTTCAGGGACCACGACGACGCAGAGGGGATGACCCATCAAAGCAGGTCGTCCCTGCTGATTCGCTTCAGAGCCCTCAGGAGAGAGTCCTGTTCGCACTACTGGCTGCGAACGTTGTACCACGTCAGAGCTCGGACCTGAACCACACTGACTTCCTACTTCTTCAGGCGGTGCTGAATCCGTCATTTGCTGGGGCTGCAGAGATTACTTACTTGCCGTGGGTGATCTTCTTACACATGCAGCATATTATGGAGCACAAGGACCGCCACAAGCTAGGCTATCCGGTCATGCTCTGCCACATCCTTAGGAGGCAGATGGTTACCATTCCCTCTGCAGGGCTGCATGCTGCGCGGTCTCCTATCGATGTGGGCGCCCTGAAGAAGATGTGGTTTGAGTTTAGCGGGGGACAATGGAGGAAGAAGGCTGCCGCCCGACCACAGAAGCGCCAACGAGAGGCGGGTGAGGGTCCGTCAGAGCCCGCCCCCTGCTACACCTGACGAGGAGGAGGATATCTTGCACTGCCAGCCCCTGGGAGCGAGTATGTCACTCGCTATGAGTTTGATCAGCTGGAGTCCCGCTTCATGGAGATGGATCGACGCTATCAGGCGGAGATCGAGACTCTACAGCAGCAGGCGCGCCGCTCCCAGGACGACTATGAGGCCCTGCTCGCTCAGTTTCAGCAGTGGCAGGCGTACTACCCGCCCCCACAGTGATTGTGTGTTGGTTGCTGCTACTTTTTGTTTAGAAGCCATATCTGGACTTCTGTGTGGATTTACTTTCAGTTGTGTTAGACCTTTTTCTTTTATTTCGATTGGGTTGTATTTTTAATTTATTTCAATTTTAGTTTGTTCTAATCTTTAACTCCGAATACTGTTGTCACTAATGCTGCTTTTAGCATATTTCTCTGTTTTGTTTGTTGAATGTGTGCAAGTATGCTTTATCGTGCTGACTCCATGCCGGACACTTGCTTGGAAGCAAGTGTGAGGAAACCTTCTCCCCTACCAGGACACTAAGTGTGAGGAAGACCTTCTTCCTCCATCAATCATAAACGACATCAGGGGAGTTTTCAGTTTCTTTCTCTTTTGGTTTCATTTCGGCCTGTGCTTTAACGTCTCTGTAACTCTTCACTTGCACCCTTGTGAGTCTGCCACATTTCGTGCGATCTCTTTCTTGTGATAATTTTCTGAACAATGTGGACATTGCTCCTCATTAAGTGTGAGGAAGGGGGAGATCTTTCGGAATGTGTCAGCCATTTATTTTGCATCTCGTACTAATCTTTGTTTGGTTTTGGGCTACATGGGGGTAATTTCCTTAGAGTGCCTCTTGGTTTGAATACTTGGGTGGATCTTTAGTTGTGGAGTCGAGTCCGGTGATAACCTTAAGGGTTGGTTTGCTCAGCCTGTGTGTTTTCGTATTTTGGTAATATCTGAATTTTGTAAATGTTTGTGGGCAAGTTAGTTGTGGAGTCAGAACTAGTTAACTTGGAACCTTGGGAATGATGAGAATGTCTGGAATGAAGGATAAAGGCAAGGTACTCCTCTGATCTAAGTATTTTCTGAACCAAAACAGGCCTCTTCCATCCGGTTATTAAGTCCTTGGGGTGCTTCATCACCCGTTTACCTAAGGTCATCTGATCTGGGATAAAAGACCCAATACCGTTAAAAGGATGGAGAGAAAAGTCTGGGGGATGAATTGTTTGGCGCGGAAAAAAAATTAATATGTATGCAAAAAAAAAGAGGAAGCTCTTTAAGTCTTATGTTTATGGCAATCCTTTAATTAGATCATGAGTACGTGGTGTTGAAAGGTTCTGCGGAATATGGCAGAACTTCACACCCCTTGTCATCCACGGGTTTGAGAAGAGAAAAGGTTGGAAGGTTCTGAGTTACTTTACGTTTTGACTTCATGATCTGACTTCTTCATAATCTTTTGTTTTAAAAGCGTGCTTCACTGTTTAAAGAAGACATGCAGTTAAGAGCAGATCGATTCTTGGGTGGTTATTGTGGCTTGACTCCTTATTTTTATGTAATCCCGAGGTTTGGTCCTAAGGCATTCTGAGGTATCTTACTCCTGCTTTGCTTGAGGACAAGCAAAGGTTAAGTGTGAGGAGGTTTGATGAGTGGGAAATGTGACTGGTTTTAGTGATCTTTAATGCTATTTTTCTTACGCGCATGGATAATATTCCACACTTGTCATACGTTTTCCTTTGGTTTGTTGTTTGTTAAGGGTTGATACCTTTTTCTATGTTAAAATGCAGAGAAAAGCCAAGGAAACAGTAGATTAACTCACAAGGGATGATGCAACAAACGGGGGTCGAATTGGAGTCAGAACGATGAATTTAGAGGATTTTGAAGGAATGTCCGAGCTTGTGTCCGAACTTCCAAGTTCGGACGCAAGTCGAGAGTTCGTGTGCTGCGCCTGATGGAATGTCCGAACTTCAGTCCGAACATCGAAGTTCGGACATGGGTCGAGATTCACAATGAGAAAAGTCGGAGTTCTAACTACGGAGCATGTCCGAACTTGTGTCCGAACATCTAAGTTCGGACACAAGTCGAGACTTTTGGAATTGGAGCGCTCAAAGCATTGTGTCCGAACATTGAAGGTCGGACCAATGTTCGGACACGACTAAAAGTTCAGCAGAAGTTCGGCGTTTTGAAGGGAGAAAGAGGAAGAAACTCTATTTAATGACCTAATCAGATGAGAGGAAGATCATTCATTACCTATCACTACTTCACAACACTCTCACGCTGAAAAACAACGCTCCTTCCACTCATCCACACCATCAGCATCAGCTTCACCTTCATCCCCATTCATCAAGCATTCTATCATCATTGAGGAGGAGCATCAACAGAAGGGAGTCAGTCCATCATCTTCAACCTTGCGCCTGCAGCCATTGATTCTGGATAATCGTTCAATTCAAGGGTTTTTCTTCCTTTAGATGAATTCTATGTTGATTGTATTTATCTGCTTCTTTGTAATGTCTGGCTAGTAGGGATTAACTCTGGGGTAGGGTTGTTCGTAATGGATACAATGTAGTTAAGAATTCTGCAATTTGATTATGAGACTGTAATGGATTGTTTCTAGGTTAATGATTATCATTCATCTTCTCTATTAATTTCGCGAGTTATAGAGTTGTTCTGCGAAACCTATTAGGATCAGACAAGGTGATTAATAGGTAGTTCGAATTAACCTGGAGATTTGGGAAAGATTAGTCGGATAGATAATCTCTTCTACAAACGCTAACAATTCTTCGCACTTATTCCACCTATATGTGTTTTGCCAACTGCTAGATTAGAGTTGACATGTTCTGATAGGTGAGCTCTTCAATGAACTAGGATTTAGCATTGAAGAGATAGAAAGAATTGGCCTTTCCGTTTCTCATAATTGAATTGTAGATTTTACTAGATTTAACCAGTAAAGAACGACCCGAACCCGGAGTTCCACTCACTTTATCAAACTCATCACTCATTTGCATTAATTGTTTATTTAAGCTTCGATTTGCATTTATTCAATTCAATCACAAAAACAATTCACAACCCCCTGAATTTCCAGTTTTCTTAGGACTTAGGCTTATTTATTCAAGTCCCGCGGTTCGATATCTGGTTGCTTAACTTTCTATACTATAGTGACCGGGATTTTTGCAACCCGACAGGATCTTCGTTTTTTAATTTCTAGGTTTATTACTTTAATTTTAGTAGGACAATTTCCCTGTTTGCAGCATGGAGGTTCATTTCATGCAAATTCTAGTTTATACACATATAACAATCACATTTAAACATAATAATTAAAACATAACAATTAAAACATAATAACTAATTCATAACAATTTAAAACATAATATCAAGTAGATCATAAGCAACAAGGAATACTTAAGCATACACATCATCACATTCAGGTTCCATACATAAGTTCCATACAAGTCAATCATTGTTAGTGCCATCCGGCGTTGTTAGCTTAAGTTAGAGATCCTCCAATTTTTCATCGCGCGTGTCCTCATATAGTTTCACCTGACTCACGTGTTAGGAAGTGGACGTACCCTATTATGGGGTGGGTCAACCTGGGCAGTGGCCCTTACCAAGTCAACGAGCACACCGCCTCATTGAATCATACTAATATCTGAGCAAACTAGTTAGTCGTCATCCGCTCATCATAACATTACCAATATATATGAGTGGACCAGTTTGTCATCATCCTCTCATCATGCCAATACCATTACCATTACCAATACCAATACCATTATTTGAGTGGACCAGTTAGTCATCATCCACTCGGTGCACTATAGCGCGCGACCAAGAACCCCGTAGGTATTCTTGTTCCTAGGCTACTCTCATAATCCCATTCTACCCCGTTAGCCAAGTACTGGTTAGGGTAGTCATACATATAAACACAGATCACATAAATCATAGTGTTAGTTCCTTATCAAGGTCTTTCCAATTTCTTCCTAAGAGTCATTCTTAGGAAGGTATACCATAAACAACATAACTAGACATTCCATCTCATAGTATGGTAACACCATGTTACATTTCTTTCCAAGTTAGTCAATGGTAACAAATTCTCTTGATGTATTTTAGTACCACATGTATCTCTATCACGTATAGCATATTAGAATACTCAATTGGCAACTAGCCCATTCTCATTCGATTAATCTCAAGGATCTCATCGTGATATTATATCATATGGTAAAATATTTGGAGTTACCATCATAGTTCAACATGCTATATATAATCAGCATATTATTGTGCAGAAACTTAAACACCCATATCTTCTTGTCACACAGCACACAATTTATCCGGACCCGAGATAACCTTTGGGCCATTCGGATCACACAACAACATACCTGATCTATGTAGCTTTACATATTGTCTTATCCATGAGTCTGCCATCACCACATCTAGCCATGAGCATCAAACTCCTGAATCCTAGAGTATGAGGGAAATTTGTTATTAATTCCTCATCTTCATCGATATTATTCCTTGTATATTTTTCAATCTTAAGGTAGTCTAGCTGTGCTTGTCTGTTCCACCAGACTAGTGGTAAACGATCCGTAATTATCATTACCAAGACCCCTTTACGGATATTCGAATCTTAAACAATATTTTATAACTTAATTATTGTGTAATTGATTTAATTAGAAACATGTATCCTTTAATTAGGCTTCGTTTAACTTGAAACTTGTTTAGTTAGGCCCAACTAAAAGCCTAATGTATTTTAGGGTATAGTCCATATGAATTACTAGTGTTCTTTATCATCTCTCAAATTCATATCACAACTTAAGCGATCTACAATCATCCATAACTGGTCCATATCACTTACTCAAACTTCGAGTTTATTCCTAATTCGAAGGTCACTCGAATTTAGTAACACCTTTTATTTGTCTAACTTGTTAAATTCCCTTTGTGTATGTTTTGTTAATTTTAGTATTTATAACACCTCACTTTAGTTTTCTACATGTTTTATTTATTTCTTCCGGCCTAGATTACTATAGATCTAAGGCCCATTTATCTTATTTATCTAAAGTTGCCTCAACTTACACACCAACCCAAATTTTCAAACCAAAGCCCAATTAAATTCCCAAGTTACTATTTTATTTAAACCCAAACTACTAAAAACTTCTTTTTCTGAGTAAAGCCCAATCAATTCAACTAAGTTCCTAGAAGGCCAATTCTATTTTGTCATTCTGATTTATTTGAACCCACTATATTTCTATGTTTTGCTAGTTTGTTCACCCCGAACCATCTTCTTTTATTTTAGGCCGATTGATTTTTGTTACGATTTACAGCCTAGTGCAGTTTAGTTAAACTCCTAACACAATTTAGATTATTTTTTTGTTATCTTAGTGAATTATTTTTAAGCCCAGCTCTAGTTTGTTATTCTAATCTGTTTAATCCACACCCAACTAATTGGGCTATACAGATCAAGGCCCAATCTAGTCCAAATCAATTTAAGCTGATTAGCTATTAACTAACACTAGTCAATTTTGACTTAGTTGACTGTATTCAGTCTTAGCTTAATTTATGCCTAACATATATTTAATTTTTCCAAATTACATTTTAACCACCTTAATTTTTTTTGGAAACTACTAATTCATCCCTAATATTTCTAGAAATACTAATTCGCAACTAACTTTTCAAAATTACTATTCTGACCCACACATTTTCCAGATTTCTGTTTCACCCCTTAGATTTTTTTTGAATTTAGATTTACACCCTAGATTTGTCATATTTATACTTACGCCCCAAAATTTTTCTCAAATTTACACTTCTAACGCCAATTTCTTCATAATTACCATTTTGACCCTAAATCCTAAATGAATTTTCCTGAAACCTCTTATTCGTCAATTTTACCCCAATTTCAATTTAAATGCCTAATTCATCAAATGAACCCTAATTCCCAATTGAGAACCCTAATTCCAAAGCGCACTCTTAATCATGAATAACTTCAAATTCAAACCACTTGAACTACAGAAATTAAATTAATATTTTTGGAAACCCTAATTTGTCAGATTTCCCAATTTAAATTAGAAACCCTAATTTGCAAATGAAGGCCTAATTTCTATTTCCCAGAATGCCAGCTTCTCAAATTTTCCCCAATTTCGAAACCCTAAATTTTTTAAACCCTAATCTCTAATTTCAGAACCATAATTTACTCAATTGAACCCAAATTTCCAATTTTCTCAAAATTAATCAATTACCATAATATCAAAATTCTAAAACCTAATTCATGAATTCGGAACCCTAGTTTCCAAACAAAACCCTATTTTTATATTTCTGAAATTCCCACTAATCTAACAATTCCTCTCCTAAAGATTCGAAACCCTAATTTGATTTTGGGTTCTTATTTTGCACGAAAACCATAATCAGAATACAATAGAATCGCATTTACCAGAAATAAAAAAATCGGTTTCGAATGTTTCAGAACTTTCAAGTTCTGGTGTCCAGATTTATGACAGAAAAAGTGTTCAGATAGAAACACTATATTAATATTTGAAATCTAACACTTCCGTATTTTCCAGAAACTAAACCCAAGTTCATAGTTTGAATAGCCGAAAGTTTCAGAATTTACAAAATAAGACAGAATCTCCAAAAGAAAACATACCATAATCTATTTTTTTTCCTTTCATTTTTTCGGTTTATACCTTGTTCTTCTAGGCGCCCAAACACGACCTAATCCCTTGACTCCCTCCTCGGTTCCACCCTCGACCAGATTGAGGCTTTGAAGTTGTTGTCGTTTTTTTTTTCAGAATTTGAGTTGACAGAGAAAGGGGTAGTAAGTGAAGGCTTTTCTTACAAAACAATCGACCGAAATTAGAGACAAGCGGAGACACTAACCGATTTCTTTCTCCTTTGTGAGTTAAATCCCATAATAGAGGGTCAACTCGAACAAGAAAATGAAGAAGAAGGAGAAGGGAAACTGAGAGAGAACGAGGGAAAATTTGCACCGTAGAAGCAGAGAAGAAGAGAGACGCTCAGGATTTCGTTTCTACCGGTAAAATGTAAGAGTGGTTACTTAATTTGCAAGGGAATATAGAAACTTATAAGAGAAAAGAAAGGAGGCTTGCTGAGGAAGAAGGAGAAGAATCGTATGGGAGAAGGAGTGGGCGGCGGTTCAGGAACGAAGGAAGGAGGAGATAGAAAGGATTAAATTAGTTAGGGTTTTAACAAATGAGGGTCACTACGCTCAGTCGGGTTTTCAATTCGCTCAGTCGGAAAAGACTATTTTGCCCCTAGTATAATAATTTTTAAAAATTACTATTTTACCCACAATTTATGATATATTACAAGGTGACCCCAAATTTCATTATATAAAGGAGGTGAATATGATATGAAATCATATTCAAATTCAGAAATCCTAAAGTTAGAGAGATAAAGTAGAGAGATAAAGAGAAAATGGTTTCTTTCGGAAGTTTGAAGAAAAAACTGTTCGATAAGAAAAGTAAAAAAGATGGAGGAAATGCTGAAGGTGGTGTTCCAGAAATGCAAGACGAGTATGCAGATGATGTTAGGAGCGAGGAGCACTCACGAGGAGCTCATTCTGAGGTACTTTCTGTTGTTATTTTAGCAATTTATGTATAAAAGTAGCTAGAATATATACAAAACTGAACAAAAAAAGAAAAAAAAATGCCGCGCCCACCCCGGCTATGGCGCGCCTGCGCCCACCCAGTCTCCCGCGCGCCTACGCGCACCCAGCCTCCCCCGCGCCCGCGCCCACCCCGGCTCCCGCGCGCCCGCGCCCCCCGTTTAAACGCGCGCCTGTGCGCCTCCTTTGCTGCGGACTCCGGCGCCAGCGTCTTTATGTCGGCGTCTGCGCTGGTGCTCATTTTTCAAATCGTTGTATCTTCTTCGTTATTGCTCCCTTTTTTTATCCGTTTGCACCATTGCGTGGTATTTTCGTGTACTTTACGATGATATAGTTTGTTGTTTATTTTCATGCCTTATGTGTGATTTACTCTAAAGTATGTAGTATTAGGGTTTATGAGTATCACTTTTGAAGTACGACGTTTTTCTGCATAGGGTGATAACGATGATGAATTCGAGGAAGCGAACGTAAACACAAGTCATGTATTTAATAGTAGCATGATCTTTGGTGATAAAGAGGAGGCGGTAGGTTATGCGCTTCACACCAGACAGGAAAATAATATTATCTTATCAGACAGACTAAGAGAGACGACAGTGAAGTACTACTAACGTGTGAGGTATGACAAGCATAGGTCACGGGTTAGCACATGAGAATCGTCATCATCTAGTCAAAGGCCATAGCGTGCCATAAAGAAATGCAACTGCCCGTTCCGCCTAAGCATCAGGGGTGGGGAAGTTACGGGCTGGTCTATCTTGGTGATGGTCCCGACACACAACCACGAGTTAGCTAGTAACCCGCAATCTCACTTCGTCCGGCCCTCACTTTAGTGTCGACGAAAGGGCAAGCATGAAAAGTTTGTACAGGAGTGGTGTTGCGCCTAGGCAGATGTGGGCCCATTTGCATGACAAGAACCCCCAAAGTACTGCAGACAAGACATCGATTCATAACCTAGTTTCGAAATTCAGAAAAGAAGATCGTGGCGGATGTACAGATGTAGCGTCCTTCATGCACTCGCTAGATGAACGTAATTACAGTTGGTGGTCCGAGAAAGATGCAAGTAAGTGTCAGCACATCTGTTTTGTGTCGGTTTATTTGTATGTTAGTCACTTTAAATGTTAGTTCTAATTAAATGTCCATTTTGCAGGGAATGCATCTAGGTTGGGTCTTGTCTTGTTTGCGCACCCTTTTTCGCTAACGCTCGTTAAGATGTTTCCTTATGTAGTGCTTATTGATAGCACTTACAAGATGAACATGTACAAGCTGCCTCTAGTGGAGTTCATCGGAGTCACGTCGTGCGGCAAGAACTTCTGTATAGCGTTCTGTTTGCGGTTAGAGAGGATGAGTCTGCATACACATGGATGCTTAATCAGTTGAAGAAGGTGTTGATCTATCCTCCAAATGTGTTTGTTACTGACAATGAAAAGGCGCTAGTGAAAGCACTATCAGTGGTATATCCTTCTGTACCACATCTTTTATGTCGTTGGCATATATGCAAGAAGTTGGCTGCCAATGCGCTCAAGATAATACATGTTGAGCGTGAGAGAGTCGATTTAGTAGTGTATCGGTGGAAGCGACTAGTTTACGCCTCAACTATTGCGAAGTACGATGAACATTACGGAAAATTAGTACACTCTTACGGCGCCAACAATCCTTTCATTGCGTACTTGAACAACACATGGCTATGTCAGCGTGAGAAATTTTATGAGGTATGGGTTAGGAGATTCATGCATTTCGGCAACACATCTACCAACAGGTTATCTTAACTTCAATTGTCAACATGTTCTGCTGTTTGTATTGGTATGTTTCCCATTTATCTGCTACTAATTGACTTCCAATCTATAGGGCGAAGAGCGCCCACTTAGCTCTAAAGTGTTGGCTTCATACATCCACTGGATCTCTAGACACATGCTTCGACAGCATACATAGATTCATCGAAGGGCAACATTTCACATTAAACAAGACTTCGAGTTCTCCATTGACAGAAGGGTTTCGGAAGACCAGCAAGTCCCATTTTTGTTTCTGGTCAATCAAGTGAGCCTCAAATGTTTGGAAATACTCCAGGATCAGCTGAGAAGCGGTCGTTGCGATATTGACCATACAACATCGTACGAAGATGTTTGTGCGTTTACTTCGACCATGGGATTACCGTGCGCGTTTCGTATGTTTCAGTACATTCAGCCGGTCTGAAATACCAGTTGAAGAAGTGCATATATTCTGGCGAACACTCAGATATGACGCACAACAAGAATTTGAAGCACAATGCCAAACATACAATGAGTCGTATAGCACAGAGGAACAAATCTCATGTGTAGGTTTATGGTATGATGATCTGTCTCAGCGGTATGATCCAATGACGATCGAACAAGCGTTCAACGCGTGGAAGCCATATGGGAGCCCGAGGATGATCACACTGGTTTACAGCCACCAGAGGTGAAGGTGCCTAAGGTAGGCCCACTACAAAAAAAAAGAAGAGGCCAAACACTAGGGACAAGTCCGAGCACGAGCATTTAGGTCTTGGAAACCGTGGCCCGGCCGTACGACGTCGCAGTCTCAGCGACGCCCGACAGCACCCTAAAGTACAAGTGATCGTGGGCCATCAATGCAACACAATCAATCACAGCGTTGGCCATCTGAGCGAATGAGTCAACTGGAGAAGGACCGACAATGCAACACAATCCACCTCAACAACATGCACCATATCCGACATACTGGAACCCCTGGAAATACTCGCCGTATTGAAGTGACCTCGATCCGCAATTAGGTGATTATATTATAGGTTACAGGGATAGTGGGTGATGGAAACTGTGGGTTTCGAGCTATTGCTGATGTCGTGTACAACGATGAAGGCCTATGGAAACAGGTTAGACGTGCATGCTTGGATGAGCTGGAGGATAGAAGAGATTGGTGGTTAAATAAATGTGAACGAGTTTGGTACGATAGACAGTACCGTCGACTGAATTGGTTTGAAGACATATTTGCACCACCGCAATACTGGATTGAAATTCTAGATCTTGGTGTCATCTTGTGCACTGTATACCACATTGCGCTTATCAGTTTTTCAAAAGCATACGATGGTAAGGCTAGTGGGTTGGTCGCACTACCGCAGCACGTTATGATCGGGGGTTAGGTCGTCAACAGCAGAGGTCAGTATTGCATGTGTCGCTGAGCAGTCTCATTTCATTAGACTCCCAACAGTCGGAAATTGTCCAGTCCCATCATGAATCCGATGTGGCGACGTTGGCATGAGTCCTCAGTTACAGCTTATATTGAGTCGTACTTACCGCGCAATGCAGAGTGGTACAGATTGTTTCCCCAACTGGTGGATCAGGACACTTGATTACAGAAATAGAATTTGTAAAATTGTTGAATTCTTGTATGCCATTAATATATTCAAGAAGTCTTGTAATGTTTTTGCAAGATGAATGTATGAAGAAGGGCACTTAATTTTTGAATATTGTAGTGTCTCATGTTGATACAGTGGATTATACTTTATCTAATAAAAGCAAATTCATCGTAGATACAATGCGTTATAATACTACTACTGTTAGCGACTCAACGACCAACAAAGAATTTAGACCACCCAGATTGGCATTGATCTTAAGAAGCACATTTGACACCTAATTACCAAAAAAAAAGTTGTAGAATATTTCATCCATCACTAACGATCGAATTTTGGCCCATCTGTGTTTCTAACCACTGGACAAGATGCTGATCCTTACTTGGTCGACCAAGGGTAACTTTTCAAGTATACCTTCGTTCACAACATCAGGAAGTTACTAATTCTATCCGTAAGCACGAGACAAACATGTGGATTATACTTTATCTAATAAAAGCAAATTCATCGTAGATACAATGCGTTCTAATACTACCGCTGTTAGCGACTCAATGACCAACAAAGAATTTAGACCACCCAGATTGGCATTGATCTTAAGAAGCACATTTGACACCTAATTTACCAAAAAAAATTTGTAGAATATTTCATCCATCACTAATGATCGAATTTTGGCCCATCTTGTTTCTAACCACTGGACAAGATGCTGATCCTTACTTGGTCGACCAGGGTCTTTTCAAGTATACTTTCGTTCACAACATCAGGAAGGTTATTGATTCTATCCGTAAGCACGAGACGAACATGTGGATTATACTTTATCTAATAAAAGCAAATTCATCGTATATACAATGCGTTCTAATACTACTGCTTGTTAGCGACTCCAACACCAACAAAGAATTTAGACCCGCACCCAGATTGGCATTGATCTTAAGAAGCACATTTGACACTAATTTACCAAAACAAAAGTTGTAGAATATTTCATCCATCACTAATGATCGAATTTTGGCCCATCTGTGTTTCTAACCACTGGACAAGATGCTGTTCCTTACTTGGTCGACCAAGGGTAACTTTTCAAGTATACCTTTGAAATACCCCAAACCTTAGTATATTGTTTAACACCTAAATATGGTATATAAAGACTAAAAGAGTCTTAGAAATATTGGTAACAAATTTAAACTATAGAAAACCACAATGTGCTTTAAGGTCAATAAAGGCCAAATGTGCTCTAAGCTTGGGATAGCTTGGTTAAGACCTAATGAACTTACCAAGACCTTATTTATATATTAATGAACATATTAAACCAATTACCAAAGAAAACCAAGCTTGGAAACAAGTTAAAACACAAAATGTGCTTTAAGGAGTCTTAAAGCACATTTTTGAAAAATTGTCTTGTAAATGAGTTTTGAATGGCTAAATGTCCATCATTACTTTTTAATTACAGTGTACTATATAGTATCACATTTGGGAGTCTATATCAATGGGAAATCAAAAATTTCACTTCTATGTGCCTTGTTTTTATGAATAGTGATTTTAATAAGCTATTTTGTAACATATGTTGTATAAGTAATTAAATTGACAAATAAAGACTATATTACCCCTAAGTACTATTGGGGGCCGGTTTTCTTAAGTGTGGTGACTCACCACTCTCTTTTTAACATGTTAAGAAAATGAAGAAGACTACTTAAGTTACTTTTTACTTTATAGCATAAATATCTTCTAAAAAGCAAAACAAACTCACTTATCTCATTCTCCTCATTTATTTCCTTCTTTCCCACGGTTCCAAGTCTTCTTCAACCTCTCTTCTTCTCTTCATACACGATTTGCAATAGTAAACAACAAACTCCATCTTTGACCACTTGTAATTCCTAGCTCACTTAACCAAATCAAAAACAAACCACCACCATTCTCTTCCTCTCATCAAGCTCTTCTTCCTATCTTCTCAAACTTCAAGAG